>JAZGUH010000926.1:0-180883 GCA_037893225.1 Hippasteria phrygiana
TCAGAAATAGCTATACGACCTGTAATTTAAATCTGCATAAACTCTCTGAAAAGAAAAAGAATAAAAACCTAGGCTTATATACCTCCACCCCAACAAACTTTTTCTCGGGGAAGACAACAAGTTTTATATGAATTAAGCTGTTTGCTCTTCCCCCCCCCCCCCCCCCCCCCCCCACCCCCTAAAAAAAATCGGGGGTTAATGCACTGGAAAATCAATTCTGCATACGTGTTGCGCATATACTTACTGCATTCCATTTAAACATCACAGACTCCCAAGTTATCCAATTTTGTATTTACATAAACTTTTGTTTTGTCCTTTCGTTGCTTTTCCTTTGATCTTGTTAGACCATCCTCCATGGTTAGACGCACACTATAAACATGGATGAAGTTCTTCCTCAATGCTATAAATATGCTGCTTATTATACACACGTGTACTTACATGGCCACTTGATTCTTGGCTGCGTCTCCAATGAGCCTCTCCGAGCCCGTAAATGCTACATAACTCGGTGTAGTGCGGTTACCCTGGTCGTTGGCTATGATCTCCACCTTGCCATTCTGGAACACCCCGACACAGGAATAAGTGGTTCCCAGGTCGATACCGATAGCCGGAGTTGACGGTGCCATGATGTTGTTTTAACTTTTATACGGAGATGATGCTGATCAGTGTGATCGAAAATTTGGACGCCTGGTGCGTTGATTATTTTTTAATCGATGTGGTGGTATACGAGTTGGCCTAGCACCTATGCGGCTGATTGCAGTCGTTCGAATAAGATTCGATTATGTCTTGCCCTCTTCCATTCCCATCCCCGCCCTTTTATTAGTTTTTGTGTTTTCCAGAAGTTTCCATCGCCCGGCCGCAGTGTTCTGATTTGTTTTCTATTTTTAGCACCTAGCCTTTTCAACAGCAGCCGACCGTGCGATGACTCATGCATTCGAGATAATTCCAAGGGTTTCCCGAAAGGAATGAACAGCGCCCTCTATTGTTGTGACACAGTCCTGCTTGCGTTCCAGAACGTTCTTGGGCAAGGTTCAATAAGTTGACACCGGTTAACTGTTCCAGTTCAATTGATATCAGAAGAAGAATTATGCTTCTTCACAGGGTAAATATCCTGAGCTTGAAACTCCTGACGAACGGGTATATACGATCGCTCAAAATCACTGGCGGCTATCCGGGGGGGGGGGGGGGGGGGGGGGGGGACGACATGTCCTCCCCTTTATTTTTGGGGGAGGGGACGGCTATGGCAGTGTTCCCCCATCAATAATTTTCCTCTTGTCATATACATGTTATGGGTCATTGGCTTTTACATGCATACGTATACTTAAATTCCTTGATTGTACAAAAGTACGTTTTGCTAATTGGGATGATTTCTGTGGGGGTTGTATTCACGGTTCTTGTAATGCCTTATTTTGTTTGTGATAAAATTGTGCCTGGAGAACAGTTACTTGATAGTTATTAAGTTAACTTTTTAGTGATTCTGCAGAGGCGCAATTACTATAATGTTTTTCTTTTGTTTTGTATACCTGCGAAATAATACCGGTAAATGAAATGAAAGATCAGCACACATTTTCAAAAATGTCCCAGAGACACCGAGTACAAAACGAGTTTTCCAAGAGACACGAGTACAAAACGCTTAATTATTGTGCTTTTTTCTCCGCCCCCCCCCCCCCCCCCCCCAAGTGAAATGAAGAAAAATCTTCGCCGCTGCTCAAAATGTATTATATAAACAAATCCTGACTACCAACGAAGGTCCTCCTACAGGCAACGTAGGCAACGCAGGCTTAAGGTGGTCGATGGTGTGAGACATTTCATGAAAACACAAAATATCATGTTTGATGTCGATTTTGTCAATTCCTCAAACTTACATCAAATCAACTGATATTTCTGTTCAGTCATGTAGTGATCGTCAGGGGCAGATCTAACCTTTTATTTATGGTTGTACCCGCCTGTACCGATGTACGGACCAGCGGTATACCCACTGGTAACAAGGATGTGGTTTAGCATTGCTTATTCGAACTTTGCTCAGCAGCCCGGGGGGGGGGGGGGGGGTTGCAATCCCCACAACCCCCCTCTAGATCCGCCCCTGATCGTGAACGAAATGCGCAATACCGTCGTTACTTATAGTTCTGACAAATTCACCGTGTTTACGAGATGGTGGGCTGCTAGAATAAAAATGATTTTTGGATTTGAGAAATTTGTAGAATACACATTTTAATGTCACTAATGCCCGACGACTGGACCCAATATGCAAAATACAGTGGGTCCTAGGGTAAGCACTTATCCAAAACCACCAAAATGACATCGTCATGTATTACTGAAAATGCGCTAGGCCTTATTGAATAGGCACAAGGGGCAATGCGCGCGACGATGTCATTTTGTTGGTTCTGGATAAGTGCTTACCGGGTCCTAGCCAAAGGGATGCTGCTAAGTTTTGGCATGCAAAAAATAGCGACCTCTATTTATTTTTTGGTTTGATTTGGAAAAAGGGGCCAATAATCAGCGCACACAAGTAGGCCTACTGACTCATAAAAGGAAGTTAGTAAAATCAGAACGAGACATTGCTTTGTCATGTGACTTCGCACAGCAGAATGACTTGACGTATTTTAGGACGTATCTTATAATTATGATTTAGCATAAGCTAATAGAATTATGATTGATGTCGGGACTAATTGGCGGTATCATAACGGCATGTCTTAGGTCGTGTGACTTATGCAAATTAGTATTTAATATGACATGAATATGACATTAATATGGCGGGTGGTGGGGCTGGCAACATAAAATGTAGCCAATCCACCATGTTGTAGTCCTTTACCTAGAGTGGCTTTTAGCCTTGTATTCGGCGACTTAAAAAATTAAGTGTTTTGGACTAATTATCTACGTGAAGTAGAAATTCGGAAATCCATTCTCTAGTCTTTGTGGTTTGTTGCAGCAACATTTCCTTAAAAGAGAAAAGGGAATCATTTTTTTAATTCTTTTATTGTTTATTTATTATTTGATAAACAATTATTTTGTCGAAGAATTACAATAGTAGGCCTATTCGAACATTGACTACTCACAAAACCATCTTGCATCTGTTTATGTGTCTATATCTAATTTTTCCATTCGACGTCCTCCACCTCGTCTTACTTTGTCACCATAGCAACGGGTAATAACGTAAGCGTTAGCTCCGGGGACACTAGGATGGGAACGTTACAAGATCTTTGCGCCATCGGGTGGAAAATACTCCACTCGACCGTGGCAGCGCATGCCCGTGCGTCCGACGAGAATCGTAATTAAGCATTATCGTTGGCCCGAAATATCTTCCGTTGCAATGGGAAGCTGACGCCCGGGGACTGACGGAACGATGGAGATGTGCAGAGTCTGCGATATTACTTTTCCGGTATCAAGACCGAGCATGTTCAGGAAACAAGAAGCGTATAGGCCTATAGTTGGGGGTCGGACAGGGGAGTCCTCAATAGAACGTGCTAGTTGTCATCAAAATCGAAGGAGACTTGTCGACATACCAGTAGGGTATCCAGCGGAAGGACGAGGCAGAGGGGAAGAGGGGGGAACTTGCAATTTGACATTTCACATTTGGCTCTTTTTTAGAGAGAGAGATGGAGTGCGCTATGCATCGCTTGGCAACTTGTCCCACCCGCTTTTAAAAATTAAGAACCAAATAGATAAAACAAAGGCACAAAACCACCAAGCCATAAACACTAAATACTAAAAATACGGGGGGAAAATACAATTCGAATCAATCATCTATGTGGCACAAACAAAACCATGGAAAATCCATCATTCCTATCATGTCTTGTCAGTAAATGACACAACATGGATACCAGAAAATGAGTCTTCGACACATCACTAAACACTACCGAGTCCAGGGGTAGGCTTGACTATAACATGTGTTACTTGAGGCATCTTGAAATGATTGAAACGTGCAGATGTCCTTTCCGTAGTATCATCAAATACCCAATGCCAGATCTCGTATCGTGCTCATGGAGTAGGACAATTTTTAGAGTTAAGTTTAAGGTATGACACAAACTGTAAATGAAAAACAAACTGAAAATGAATTAACTTGCTGCAAACTGCTATTATTGACTGGATACAAATCAACAAAATTAGCTGCCTAACGTTTCCAACTTTAGCAAGTTCTTTCTCAACCGATTAGTTTCAATCTGAAAGCATACTGTTCAAAAAAAGGTATTGAATCCAATCCTGAGAAATAATTTCGTCTCAAATGCTGTCATCTTTGAGAAAATTGTATCTGAAAACGTCAATTAAAGCTGTAAATTCTGATTACAGCAGGCAAAATAAGCACTTTATTAACGTGCACAAGCATAGGCGGCGATCCGGGGGGCGGGGGACGCGATCCCGGGGGGACGGGGGACACGTCCCCCAATATTTTTTGGGGCGGGGACGGCTTTGACAGTTCCCCCTTGTCATACATTTTATGGGTCATTGGCTTTTGCATCCGGAATGCACCAGAATAGACAAAGACACTTGGCTAACACACAAGACATTTCGTCAAACAAACCACAAGGGTACGGTATTCCGGATGTCGCAGGTTCGAATCCCGCTCCTGCCAGTTTTCTTTGTTCACTTTGAAAAATGTTCCTATAAGACATTTGTGTAAAAAGAATTTGAAAGGTGAATGTTTGTTCTTGTAGATTGGCTGGAACCGATTGTCAGTGAATTGCCTCGTGTGACGTGGCCCAAACATGTCATTCTGACTCCATACTTGAAGACATACAGTGGATATTGCTGTGCACCTCTTACCAAAAAGAAATGCCATAGCAACACAAGTCTTTTCGAGTGCGTGTTGTGTATGCACAGCCGTCGAGTGGCCGCAGTGCAATTTTTGATCCAACTTACATACTACCTACACACGTCTTTGTTGACACTGATCTTCAGCAGCTTGACTATGCGACATGTTTTGACTTTGTACGATCGGGCATAGGTACAATAAATTGACAGTGACTCACGTAGATGCACTAACGAGATCAACATCCCCCCCCCCCCTTGAATTTCACAGTTGAAGAATATAAACAGTTGACATTTTCGTGTTTTTGTGTGTGATCCATTTAATTTCAAAACATCTTTGATACATGCATAACAAATATATTTCATATTTTGTGATCAAAGTATCACGAACAGCAGTATTTATTATGTATGGTGAAGAAATAGAACACGTATTACAAGGTATGCTATATAACACATATATGCCCTCTCATTGAACGCTCCCAAAATTGAATTAAAAAGATAAATTAAGACGCTAAATAACATGAAAACCATACACTGCAAAAACTGTGGTGTCAAATTAACACCATGTGGTGTTTATATTGGACGAATTGTTTATTACTATCAGATACCACATTGTGTTAATTTGACACCACAGCTTTTGCAGTGTAACATTCAATTAGTTCTGTAACTCATAATATATATGGTAACAGTAAAATATGTAACCTATAAATATGAGTATTATTATAGGTTAACTGAAACGACCCATACGGAACAATACTACATAATGTATACACATGCATCTCTTTTACTCAGAATTGCCATGTCATTTAAATTGCTGCATATCGCGTTAACCGTGCTCGTACAACAAAATTGCAAACTTACCAAAAGAACTAATAGTATCGAAAAAAGGATTGATACGATGGACATGGAATGAAATGTTTTTTGACTCAAAATGCTGAAGAAGTCAGGAATTCTGAGTTACTTTGACTGTCTGTCATTATCTTTTCTCTCTTTTGTTTTATTTGTTTGTTCAGACTTGCAATAATATCGTACACTTGGCCACCTTTGGTTTCAAAGAGGTCCTCACACACTTTGCATGTGTGCGATTTAATATAGACCTCACGGCCCGACTAAAAAGTCTTGTACTGTTCGTGGAAGGACGACTAATCATGATAAATTCAATTATTTCCTTTTCTGCACGCTCTGTGTAATGGCGTTGAAATTGCCAAGCAATCTTCACAGAATTGCACACACACGTTTCCTGCATTTTCATTCGATTATTCTGGTCCACATTGAATTTAAAGTGGTCGCCCGGGCGGGAATTGTGTATATGCACGCAGATTGCACGTTGAATACTATTGACTACAACTGTAAAATTAAATATGTACACATCGGGTGTAACAATGCAGAACACTTCAAGCTTTCCTGTAAAAAGAAGTTACTAACACTGTGAACAAGTAACAATGGATTTAGTGCCAAGTAACAATGGATGTTCATTGTTAGTGCACCGATTTTCTTTTGTTAGATGTTCATAGTGTTAGCGCAAAACACAAAATCACAACACAAGTTCTGTTTTAAATTTTGTGAGTTTTAATTTTTGTACGCGTGCGCAGATTTTGACACAATATTGCTCTGTATAATTATAATCGTTACGGTATTTTTTTCGAAATTACGTTTGGTTATCGCTTCTTTAAAAAAAATGCGTGCACCTACTATTTGACATGCCCGGCGATAACAAACAAAATAATCTTGTCCCCACTCAAAAAAGAAATGTAAACATTTAAGCCTCTTGTAATCACCGTTGTCTAAATGGCATTTAATACTTAAACGCAAGAAGCTTATTTCATTCATTAATTCTACTCAGTGGTGAAATCGGCAAGTTTATTGGCTTATCATTTTGGTGCCGACGAGTGCAAGCACCATAACTCTAACTTACTAGAGTGTTTCAAGACAAATATACAATAATAGTATGTGTCACTAATGTATTTACATTGCGTGCATAAAATAGAATGATTAAACACTGTCCGACTCCATACGCAAGAGTAACTTAAAACTGGGTCCAATTTGATAGAGCTGCTAAGCGCAAATACATGCTTAGCACTAAGTCTTGCTTAACACGTTAGCAGACAACAATCCATGCTGTTTTCATGCTGAGCAAAAAACAGCTCAATACCAATCACAGGAATTATACGTCACATGGAAATCTGGTTGGTAATCCTGTTTTACCCAGAAAGAATTTACATGCTAAGCAGTATTTTGTGTTTAGCAGCTCTAGTTTTCTTATTGTGTCTATAGCAGCTCCATGAGATTGAAGAAATGAGTGTAACTTGTTCATAATACCTCAATTACCAGATTCTATTTGTACGACTTGAGGCTTTGCATGGCGGAGATACTATTATAGGCTAAATGAAAAGTATGCGGAAACACCATGTGGAAATATTTCTCGACGTTCGACGTTTGAGAAATTATTTCCACAAACCTTTCATTTATTAGATTCTATTTGATTACTTCTTGCTCAACGAGTCGAACAATTGTTTAAAGTGTATGCACATGTATAATGGAACTGAAGAGGTTTGGGGCCAATTTCATTTAGCTGCTAAGTACAAAAAGTCTGCTTAGCATGAAAGGTCTTTTTGTTGCATGGGTGAAAACAGGATTACAGACCAAATGTTCATGTGATACGGTATATAGAGCTTGTGACTGGTATTCAACTGTTCCTTGCTTAGCGTGAAAATCACATGGAGTTTTGGCTGTTTTTACTTTATTAAGACTTTTTGCGCTAAGCATTTTGTCTTGCGTAGCAGCTCCATGAATTGGCTCCTGCCTTCTAATGCTCTTAAAAACTCGGGACTACAGGGGAAGCAATGTGTCCTAATCACCATTACCGGTTTGGTAAACAACTGTTCAGCATTGTTTCCCTGGCTGTTAAGGCTCTTAATTAAAAGTGCGTTCAAATGTGTGGGTACAGTAGAAGCAAGGTGCTGGACTTATACGGGTTTGGCGAAGAAGTGTTCGGCAGTCATTTCTTCTGGCTTCTGAGACTCTTGAAAGCGCGTTCAAACTCGGGACTACAGGGGAAGCAAGGTGTTGGAATCACCATCACAGGTTTGGCCGGTTTGAGTATAGAAACACCGCCGGGCGGTAGTGGTTTGGTCGGCTGGACACCACGGCCATCCTCGGTTCTCAGGCGAGAGGTAGCCGGGTTGATCGGTCGGCCCTTCTTCCCCGCAAATCGGACGTGTAGCCTCCCCCTGCGCGGGAGAAGCACCTTGTGGTTCCAGACCGACTCCTCCCCTTGAGTCTGGTGGTATCTGGCGGACGGATACTTCAGCTGGATGTAATGGTTGGGAGGGTGATGAGCAGTGGCACAACTCCACCCTTTCGTGAGTCGCCTGTCGTCGACGATGCGGGTTGCACCGAAGGAAACTGTTTTCTTTTCCTCTCCGGTCCCACCATCCTCTTCGTTTTCTTCCCGTTTTTGCTCTCTATATTGTGTTTCTTGTGGTACATCTCGCGGTTCTTTCAACTTATCTTGATTTTTCTCCGCGGGTACACCGGACTCCTTCCTCCGTCTGATCTGTTTGACGATCGGCAGGAGCTTGTTGGACGTCACCATCAGAGGTGGATCGGCGTGTCTGTAGGATGTGTCCCCGTCCCCTATCCGGCTGCGACGGAGTCGGGCGATCACGCTACCCTCCCCCTCTTCCTCACCGGACTTGATCTGCAGTCTCCCCGTCGGGTGTTTGCGGTAATTGGCCTCCTCGACCAGGCGGTAATTTTTACCGATCTGCTCCTGGTGTCTTACTGATGCCGTGCGACTCAACGCTTGCGTAGCCGTCTCCTCATGCCGTCTCCGATGACTAGAATCCTGCAGTAGCCTCTGCGGTGTACGAAACTTGTAGTTATCGTACATAGAACATATCTTCACCAAATCATGTCCCTTCATTCCTTGCATGGCGGCTATGTTCTAAGACACCAAAGGATAAAATATTCTGTTTATCCGCGGAGTGAAGCACATCTCATCTCCCTTTGCTAGTCCCTGCAGGGAGACGACTGGCTGTCCCAAGGATGCATCCCCTCACTCGAATAGGCTGTAATCTCACGGCTGACTTGCAGTGAACCGATGACTGATGTTGCTATATAAAGGCAGGCACGCGTGCATATCTCAAGACAGATGAAGCGATATCTCCGTTGTCATTGACAGTAAATTGTCCTCCCAGGCTCCCTCTCTGCACTGATTTCGCTCTAATGATGCCGGTCTGGAGGCCACAGCCATCTCAAGATACAAGCTGCGGAAACCTCATCACACGCCTTATATCCTTAATTAGACACACGGTACGTGTTTTTATGTTTGCATTCTGCATTATCAAACATCAGTATGAATAAACTGCGACTGTCTGATTTCTGCATTACATAAGATTTATTATAATAATGCGATCAGTTATGAAAGCAAAATATAAAAAAATGAATGAAGGTTTAATTTTGTCGAGAACAACAGTGAAAAATAAGAAACATCGGGACCAGATGGCATTGGAATTCTATTGATGGGTAGATACAAGAGCGAAACAACCTTTACAAGTTGACAGCGCTGGGAGACAAACACTTATGGGGGATGCCACGCAAATAATACTCACATTATTCGTTCTTCACATCACAGTGTATTTTTGACAACATTATGCTGAATATTTCACCTCCAGTGCTCTTATAGTTAGGAAATCTTTGTAAAAAAACTAAGAAATCTTTCAAATCAGTCCTCTCTTTTTTTGGATCATCAATTTTGGAGAGGTCGACGACTGAAAAGCAATCAGATAAACTATTATCAGAAGGGAGAGCAATCGGCCAAAGTGGAAAAAAATATCACAAGGACATTGACGAATTAAGGAATTTCTTGGGAAGTCACGTATAGTTTCTGGATGTTGAATGTTTCCGGATGTTTAATAATATCAAGAAATAAAGTAGAAGTGGAGTGTTACATGATAATAATAATAATAAAAACAATTTGCAAAGTCTTTTTTTCCCGTACCGTTTTCTGTAAAGTCCGGGGCCAATTTCATAGAGCTGTGACAACATTTGTTTAAAGATGATATTGATTGCTGAGAGAAGTCTGCTTCATTTTTATATTTTTATGTAGATTGCATATTCTAAAATCAAACAAATCGACTAGTCTGGTTCCCAGACCAAAATATTCCGTAGCTGCCAATGTCACGTGACGAAAACTGGCAGAATTCTGCCAGTTTCCGAAAATTTCCGAAGTTTTCCGAACTTGTTTTCGGTAACATTCAGCTGTTAACGTTGATGTTCACAATAACAAAATGTCTGTCAGGCCCGTTACAGATCCTGGAATTTGAATTCTCAATTATATATAAAAACTGAAAAATAAATGCCATACTCTTCCAGTATTTTGCCGACTCGGATTTAACACTGTATGTCATGATCTATTTTAAACCGTGATAGCTACCTGACCTAAGATTTAGACGTCAGGGAATCTCCAGGTCAGAAAACCAGACTAACAAATCGACGTCATAGGACGATATACCCAGCACGATATGGGGCAGAGGGGACCCCCCCCCCCCTTTTGTCCCTATACTCTATACACTCTCCAGACTATTGTTACCAAACACTTCCCCCCAGAGATCTGAAAAGAATTCCTGAGATTCCGGGAACACATTGACCAACACAAAAGAGGGGGGGGGGGGGGGTCCCTCCGCCCCATATCGTGCATCATATGTAGGACGAACTCCCCTTTTGTGCCTCGGGATAGTGGCGTAGCTAAGGGGGGAAAGGGGGGGGGGCAACTTCCCCTGTGGGAACTCTTGCCCCCCTCCCCCCCCCCCCCCCCCCTCTCTGGAAAATTGGGATGATTTTCGTTTTTTGGGGGGTGTCGTCATCTGTAGTGTGTAGATATGCGTTACTATAGCGTGGACCTATTTAACAAAGTCGAATTTTCCCCCTTGAAAATAGCCATTCCCCCGTCCCCCCCCCCTCCCCCTTCTAGGAAGAGCCTAGCTACGCCTCGGGGCATTTATCAAACTCTGGCGAGGGCTTGGGCTTCGGCTTTGCGTAATTTTATGTCCCCAGATTTGGCAAGATCTTGGATCTATGTACATCAAAATCTTATATTTTAATCCAGAGTCAGAGCCTGTATATTTATTCACGTATTCAAGGCTTCAGATCGGTAATGGGGCTGGGGAAATAGCTGGAGACAAAGCCGAAGCCCAAGCCACGGTTTGAGAAACGACCTAGTGCGAGACACAAAAGGGGAGTTCGTCCTGTGACGTCAAATTGTTTGCTGCCCGCAGCGACAACTTTTAGACAATGGCACCCTCGGGATAGACAGAACTTAATAAAAATTGCTCTCAAAAGTCAGTTTTTTATTTATTTAATGGCAGAAATAATTTGCTGTTTGATTTTACATTATGCAATCTACATAAAAATTAAAAATGTCGCAGACTTCTCTCACCACTGAACTTCCTCTTTAAGCACAAAAAACCTTGCTTAGTAAAAATTGGGTTACCAGCCAAAACTCTGTGTGATTAAATTGCAGCTTAATACCAGAAAGACTGGGGTTGCGGGTAACAACATGTGAAATAAATCTCTTCTATAGGGAGAAGTGTGGTTCTGAAAACGTTTCGGACAGTGTGCTCTGTCCGTCCTCCTCAGGAGTATGAGCGACGGACAGAGCACACTGTCCGAAACGTCGAGTTACACACTCATCCCGGTTCTTTTCAGAACCCCACTTCTTCCTAGAAGAGATTTATTTCACATGGTGTTACCCGCAATCCCAGTCTTTCTCGTATCGCACCCACCATGCAAAGCTTCAAATCGTATTTAGCTTAAAGGGGCTGTGTCGTCGCGCCATCTCGCGTTAACGAATCAAATATTGGAGTGCGCCCCCTTGCGCTTCATTTCGGTTATGTGCTATTTTTAACCTCCATCCGTTTGTTATGGCTGTTCTGAGAATTGGCTTTTGGAAACTACACCCCCTGGAACATGCACGCATGTCCAGCGTCTGCGTACTGAAATACACATACGTGTACACGTATACTTATAAACAAGTAGCACACATCGTGGCACTCAGTTCTCTAAGAAAAAAACCGTTCAATTTCATCTGTTTATTTCATAAAATTTCATTCACATGTACACAAGTGCCATGGAATATTTGTCTGAAAGTTGCATAGAATTGGAGGTTGGCGATATAGAAGTAGAACCTTACGCTGGAGAACCTATGACATGTACATGCCGAAACTCTTGCCAGAGAGGACGACTCGACACACGGGGTGCTTGTCCATGTAAATGTGCACAGCAAAACTGCAACGTGTCTTGTCGCTGTGGGATAGTTCGCGCTAAATTTTGTACACAAAATCCCACAGGCGGGGTATCCGTAAAAGGGTCTATGTATTATGTGTACATTCATCTGGATGTATCTTGTTCGTATCTTGTTTGTAAACTTAGGTCGATAAAAAGCTTTAGGCTTATTTTGACCCGTCACTTTAATAACAAAATTATCATGCTACTAAAAGAGGGGTAGTGGCTGCAGACAGTTCTTTAGCAGCGAACAAAAAAATTAAAATCTAGAACTTAGAAGTACATTTTTGTTTTAAGCAGTTGATAGATAGAGCTGAAACAACTTTACTTGGTCGCTATTCCAATGGCACTTGTTAACAACCCGCTGTGTGAAACAACATTTCCGCACATCAAGTCTACATGTAATGTATAGTCAACATGTACAGTACATACATTACATGTACAGTATACATCCGATCCATGTACTCGGTATGTGAATTGTTCATGTCATAAAAAGTAATAAGCGAATAATTCGTGTAAAACAGGTGAAAATTAGGGTTGTTTGAATATTTATCGGGGTGTTTATTTCTTTGTTTCTTCGGTAGCATCTTTATCATAGTGATGTGGGGATCTGTGCGCCAGTGGCGTAAACACGGGGAAGGAGTTCAGGGGCCCGCCGATTTGTATTTCTTTTTTGTTTCGTAAATTTAAAAAGGGGAAATTGTACACAAAGTGATGTTTCACATTTCAAGCGGTGTTTAGGGCAGGGGTATCCCCCGTTGAGAAAAAGTTCAAGATGCAGTACTTCGTTGACAAATTCAATAATCATCCCCACTTTTCGAAACGGATTTACTCGCCACTGGTGAAATCTCATTTGTTTGGCGTATATTATTTATTGGTAATACCTGTTATTATTGTGTTTATTATTTGATAGTGTTGAAATAACTCTTATGATGTAACTTCCCATAAATTCCTGCCGTCAAATGTAACACAAGGTCGTGGACTCAATATCGGCATCAGTATAGCTGTTTTACTTTGATTTGCTCATCATTGCACGCACAGCCGATTTTAGTCGAAATTTATTTCGATACAAAGGCCTACAACTTTATTTTTGTATAGGAAGGGGCTGGTGCATTATTTATTTTACAATTATAAATACAGATTTACTTATTTACTTATTTTCGTTTAGTTCTGTCATGGTACATTTTGGCGTTTGGCGGGTGGGTTGTCACGGACTATGTTCGACTGTAGGCCTATCGTATATTTTTGGTGGCACAAACACATACAAAATACTTGTACATGCAGTATGTATCATAACTACATGATCTTGCATGCAGCTGTCATTGAAATTGTAATCTGATCTGGCGCGCGCGCCCTGTGGGTCAGCGCGAGCGCGCGAGCCCTGTAGGTCAGCGCGCGGTCGTGGGGTATATATTTGCAGTTACTGAGTTCATCTGCGTTCATCAGTTCGGGATTCAGTGTACAGCCGCAAGTCTGCTATGATCGTGACGACACAGCCCCTTTAATACCAGTCACTTTGGCCGATAACCTTATTTTTTATTAAGCAAGGTTTTTTGCACTTAGCAATTTGTTTTGCTTATATAAGCAGCTCTATGAAATTGGCCCCTGATTGAGTTGTTATGCAAGCCTGCCCAAGTCCTGTGTGACTTCCGGCCTTCGTCCCTCTGATTTAAGCGTGGCCTGCATGCCTCTATTATTTTCCAATTACTTAGTGTCTGGAGATGGGGGTCCCTGCAAATACAAATCAGGATAGGCCCTATAAGAAAACAAATGTGCAAAGGGATTCATTGTAATTGCAACAAGTTGGTTCAAGTTTGCTAAAAACAGTAGGCCTACAACGCGTTTCATGAGTACTCCTTCAGTACAACTCACTCAAGTTCTATTATGAGTTGTACAAAATGCAGTTCCTAGCGGTTGGAGGGATGGGGGAACTCGCCACCCCCCTTCCCTGGATTAATTTATTTATTTTTTATTTTTTGTTTATTTGTTAGGGGGGGGGGGGGGCTGTTTTGTTTTGTTTTTAAGATTTTTGTGTGGAATTCTGAGGAGTTCTGCTGAATGTAGGCCTATCAGGCGCGGATCCACAGGGGGGGGGGTAGGGGGTCGAACCTCCCCACCCTCTCGTTGCCATTTTTTGGGGGCTTGTAATGGCTACGCCTAGGTACCGTAACAAACCAGAAAAGAAAAGCACAATACCATAAAGGTCATATTTTGCGTGCACGTGTAAAAACAAAACAAAGAGGTTAAATGGCGCCACCAACGTTGACCAACTTTTTAAGCAAATGTACGGAAAAATCAGAACCCCTCCCCCTCCCGCAAATAATCCTGGATCCGCCCCTGCCTATGCAAATAATTTTCCGCTACGGTCCTCATCATCCTCGAAGTCAACAATAATAAAAGATGGGTAACGAGTCTAGTGTTTCTCAACTCTGCGTTCGAGCGACACCGATAGAGGGCCTAGGGCGGTATATGAAAACGTAACCCACGCGTTTTCATTTTCTAATTTTTCAATATGGCAAAGCATCATCCGGACTTGATTTTCTGCCGAAAGCAAGCTGGCGTGGGTAAGTTACATGTACCTTAATTCATCGATTGGTTTTCATGTTAGATCTTTCAGTTAATTACTGATTGACGAAAGCTACGAACAAAGGCGATTTCTTTACCGAAATTGCTGTTGAATTTGTGATGCCCAGTTTTCGGACATCATTGGATCAATGTTCATGACTTAAGCCCGGTTCATACTTCATGCGAATGCGTATGCGAAGCGAATTCGTTATGGTAACGGAGAACGTCACAAAGAAACTTCAATTGTTGACGTCATGAAATTCGCTTCGCATTCGCATGAAGTATGAACCGGGCTTTAATAGGCCTATAGCCCTACAAATAAAGCTGTAAATGGTTTCTTTTTTAACTTCTGGCTTTTTACTGTAACCATTACAGCCCTACTCCAACGGCACCCCTACACGCTGAGTTTTACAACTGGTCGACTTTGATTTCAAATATCTCCCCAAATTCTTATCGCTGAACAGTTGAGTTATCATTGTATTCCTGAGATGTTTACAGTTTCTACCATATATAACAGGGTTTCCCCTTAACTTTTTTTTTCACTAGCCAGCCGGACCAGTAATGTTGACTTTTTACTAGCCCGCCAGCATTTTCACTGGTCCGCATGTTTTTTTCACCTTTTAGTAGGCAGATTCAGGAAAATTTCAAGTTGCTTTAATCCTTTTAAATATTATATCACTGGAAAGAGTAAAAAATTAGAAATAAAATGAGGGGTCAATGGTCATGAAAGGTTAACCCTGTGCAAAGTTATGGATTTTTGTTGATTAAAATTTTTTGTCATTTTGGAGGCCAATTTTAATTATAAAGTTGTGACCATATTGCCAATTGCTACATTTTTTAATTGAAAATGTGAGCCTCATTTATTTCATATCAATTTGTTATCAATATAAATATAATTGTAGGAGTCATTTAAAATAGTAACAATTAACAAACACCTATTATTTGCCAATAAATGATCAAAAACTAAATAGAAACAAATTATAAGCCGGTCACAGTGCTGACAGAAGATTGGGTACCGCAAATAGCGCCGCCAACGCCGGTTCACGTGAATCTGCCTACTTTTAGGCTACTTTTTTTTGTAAGTAACCTTTTACGTCAATTACAATGTAAATAACGTATACACCGACGTCGTGATAATGGTAAATTGGACAGTGATGTTCCAGAATATTATACATATTATTATTAATAACGGGGACAAAGAATGGGCCTTGGGTTATAATTTGTATTTCCAATCCAAGAGGAAGAAAAGGCTCCAGGTAAACAGTTTTCGCAATACTGTACTGTAGGCCGATTTATTTTCCTTCAGAATTGTGATAAAAAAGTTCCACAAAATATTACACAAGTTATTTACTGGTTTGATTTATATTTTATTTCTCTTTCAATGAAGTGAAGTGGCAGGATGAGTGCCTAGTTAATAGTTCCTGTGTACATAAGTTATTGGCTAAAATAGCTTCTTTTAAATCATTTCAAAAGAACTTTCATCCCCTCAAAAACTTGAGCATCATTCCCTCAGAACATGCTCAAGTTTTTGAGGCGATGAAAGTTCTTTTGATATGATTTAAAAGAAGCTATTTTTCAATTATGTTTCTGAAAAAAAACCTCACATTTTTGTATCAGCCAGAAGAACCCCCCCCCCCCCCCCCCCCTGCTTTAAAATCTCTTAATAATCTGAGTCAGACGAAACACTATCAGGGTCGTCAATTTCTTCCTCTGGCAAGCGACCAGGTTTAATAAATTGATAATTGTTGATACATTGTCATTGTTAACAATAAACTGACCAAGTACACTGTATTTACAAACATTTATTACAAGCTGAGAGTAAGCCTGTTCGATATGACGATATTTTCTCGATATTTCGATATTTTTTTTATATCGAAAATCGTATCGGCCCCTTAAAAAGAACCGGAATATCGGGGAATTTGATATACCGAAGAATATCGCGATATATGTTCCTTTTGGCCGCATTACGTGTGGATTTGTCCAGTTTACTTTGCTCGAAATTCCAGTTATTTCCAATTATTGGACGGTAGGAATAGTATATAATGTATCATGATATACCATGGAGGAATAAAAAAATACATACATGCACTAAATGTGTCTTTCTTTGACCGTTTTCTAAACCCCGACATGACATCTCCGCTCCGCGCGATTTACCTTCCGCGCGATTTACCCTCCGCGCCGTACGTTGTCAAGTGCAAACAACGTCTTATTCCCAGTGTACAATGTACGTACGTACCTACCTACACGCTTGCGAACTCATCTTGAGATCGAGGGGTATGGCAATTGTTTGCAATAAGGTCAACCCCTGTAGCGCATCTGCGCGTGCGCGTTGCTTTGTTGCTGCTAGCCTTGGTCAAGTGCAAGCAACCGCACTGAATGCCACCGTCTTTCCCCAGTGTACAAGGCACACGTAGTTAGGTGTAGTTACGTGTAGCGAACTGCGAATTGTGCAATGTCATGATCATGTCGTCTTCACAAAATATACGACACGATCGTTTGTTGACAGCTCGCATGTGATCGTCCATGGTATTATCATCTGTGTTACTAATCAACAATGCTGAAATAGAAACAAACGCTAGTCTTTGTGGAGTGCCATAAAGTAGCCAACTGAAGGTAAATGTCGTAAAACTCCAAATATTCAACGAGCAAAGGGAAGCTTTGTCAAACCATAGAGCTATGGTCAAACCGGCCCCCCGTTCCTGCCGCGCCGCTCAATCCTGGCGGGCCCGATCCCGGTGGCCCCGATCTCATGATGCCGTGGTGACTTCCGTCATGTATTTTTTTTATTCCTCCGTTCTTCCGGTAATGAAAAAGTGACGTCATCACGATAATATCGAATATCGCGATATTTTTCTGCCGATATTTCGGTATCAAAATAAATGGATATCGAACAGCCTTAGCTGAGAGTAAACTCCACGCAATCGGTGATCGCTGTTGACAATCTGGCTCTGAAGACGCGCGCGCTTAGCTTATCTTGGCATTTTTTTTCACTAGACCGCCGGACTACTTAGAGAAGGGTTTTGACTAGACCGCCGCTGTTTTGACTAGAATTTGTCTAGCGGACCAGCGTTAAGGTCGAACCCTGTATAACACTGTTTACTAAATGCTGAATTCGTCCGGCTGTGACTAGGTCTTCAAAAATGACAAATGCTCCAAAACCTTCAAAAGCGTCTTTACATGGGATGCCATCTTGTATTCATCGCTATGATCGAGAGAAGTCGGGGCACCTGACGCATCCAAAATACAGATAAACGAACCGCTAATTATTGGACGAGGATGACCTTTCGCATGCAATGGCTGTATCATGTTTAATTTGGCACTTTCGCGTAACAGCCGTCGGATGTGTATGCGCATGCAGTAAATTCAAGATGATTGATTGGTGATTGTTTTGGATGGAAAATTTGAATGCCGATTCATAAATGCCTCAGCGAGTTTCATTATCCCTTTTGGTCGAGAGCCTGTCACGTGGGTGTGTTTAAACGGTTGTTTAAACATGGCTGTTAAAAACGGTTGTTTAAAACGGCTGTTAAAAACCCTTTCTAAGACGGCTGTTAAAAACGGTTGTTTAAACACGGCGCGTCATAATTAACTGTTTTCAGCCGATACGCAACAGGGAGAGCGTAGTAGGTGCGCGCACAATATGTACTGAACTTCATAATGTAAGACAACGCTAATGCACGCGTATAAAACGCTGCATTCGTGCGTGTGCTCACGCGACAGACGGGCGCGGAGTGCCTTCACGCGCTTACAAGTCCGATACGTACGCATGTGTTTTGTACTGAGCAAATGGGAGAAAAAGTGGGGTCGTGATCGCTGTTAATGGACCGAGCCTTTGGCTCGGTCCATTAACAGCGGTCACGCCCCTCCTCGGTTATTATTGACGTGGTAAAGACCGGGTCATCACACTTTTATCCCTTTATTGATATTACACTCGCCCGTTATCGGGCTCCAGTTCATCTCCAACCCTTGGAATATTCCCTGCCTTTGAACCTATATCTCTTGAGGATTTCCTCGTCATTTAGATTATCTAGTGGATTTCTTCTATGTCGGAATATCCTCTCTCTCTCCTAATTGCCCGCCAAGCTTTGTAATCAACGAGAAGCATAAGCGTCATTGTTGCTTTTCAGTAAATTTTACGTGTTCGCATATAGATACGATAAGACGACCCCCAGACCGATCTTAAGTTAAGACGAGTTCAGCCGCGTTGCCAAGGAAGTTAGGACGTGTTGAACACGTCCTAACTTTGGTGGAATCGATCCTAGGACGAGTCGCGAGTTAAGACGAGTTACTCTTCCTAAGACGCGTCTTGGCGTTTCGTGAAATCGGCCCCAGGTCTTTGTTATGAATTATGCATGAGGCGTCAAGCGGATGTATGCACACACGAATCCGCGGACGTTTTATGCATAATTCATAACAAGACCAGTACTTCTCACGAAACAACCGCGTGTCATGCATAATTCATGAGCAGACCATTTTCTTCAACCGCCGGGTGCCCCGACTTCTCTCGATCCTAGCGATGAATACAAGATGGCGTCCTCCATGTAAAGACGTTTTGGAAGGTTTTGGAGCATTTGTCATTTTTGAAGACCTCACAGCCGGATGAATTCAGCATTTAGTAAGCATTTATATATATATATATTGGAGAAATTGCAAACATCTCAGGAATACAATGATGTATATAAGTGTTCAGCGATAAGAATTTGGGGAGATATTTGAAAGTCGACCAGTTGTAAAACTCAGCGTGTAGGGGTGCCGTTGGAGTAGGGCTGTAATGTAGCCCTAGAAGGACGCCATGATATGGCGTCCTAGCGCACAAGACTGCAAAACAGTTTCAAAAATCACACTTTACCTGCATAAATATTCTTGATATCGTCACTGTCCTACAGTTCAACAGCCCATCTCCCCGGTAGGATAGAAATATTCCTCCAAGAATGTCAAGAACAGAAGATATTTGCGGCGCAAAATCGTCTCCACGCGACGCTGACTTCACAAACAAGAAGAGTAATACCTTGTCCGCACGTCTTGAACATTTATCAACAACAGAGGGCACAATTTACAGGCGGTCACCGCGCGCGCGTGCCGTGGCCGTGCAGGCCATCTGTAAATTGCGCTCTCTGTTGATGAACGTTCTAGATGTGGGTATTGCTCCTCTTGTTTGTGAAGTCAGCGTCGCGTGGAGACGATTTTACGCCGCAAATATCTCCTGTCCTTGACATTCTTGGAGGAATATTTCTATCCTACCGGGGAGATGGGCTGTTGAGCTGTTTGACAGGTGTTGTTGTCAAGAATATTTATGCAGGTAAAGTGTGATTTTTTAACCTCTTTTTCTAGCATAGGACTGTTGTGCAGCCTTGCGCGCTAGGGCGCCATATCATGGCGTCCTTCTAGGGCTAGGCTGTAATGGTGACACTGACAGTATAAAGCCAGAAGTTAAAAAAGGAACCATTTACAGCCCTATTTGTAGGGCTATTAGGCCTAGTGCTTTTATGTATATTGGCTTGGTACAGTCTGATTATGCTCGTATTGCTCCTTGCCCCTCTGCCTACCAATTTCGTCAATATCTTTGTGTAGATGGGTCATTCCACCAGGTTGGGACACAGTGTGTATATGACCATATCATTAAAACCATCATTACATTTAATTCAGTTATTTCATGTGACATCCGTCTTTGGGTGTGAGATTATTTGAGAAAGTTTCAATCATGTAAGTTATATTTTTACAAAAATATGATAAAAAGTGTGTTTTTTTGTATGTAAAATAGACGTAACATGGACACCGTGTCCAACATTTAAATTTTTGTGTTTTTTTAACACTTTAATAAATAAATATGGAAAATTTATTATGTACAATAATTAAAAGACACACTATGCAACAATGAAACACCTTTTCAAGGCAGTCAGTGTCCAAACATAGCACAAATAGCAAGAATTTGAAGAATCGGTGCAGACGTAACATGGACACCATGTTAGACATGACCATACATATATTTCTGCTGTTGTGCTGCATTTGGATATTGAATATCATAACAATTGTTTTTTGTGTTGCAGTTTGTGTTTTGTAATTAGTATACAGAGTGAGTTTGCATAATTATTTATATAAATGTTGAAAATGTTACAAAATGGAAATGTGCATTTTCATGTCACACCATGTTAGTACTAAATGTTACGTCCAGACTGCCTTAATTTTTCGTCCTTAAATAAATAATTATGCAACTTACTATATGTACTAACTAAAAGACACCCAATGCTACCAGAAAACACTTTTTGTTATGGTCGCCAGTGTCCAAATAGCTCAGAAACAGCAAGAACAATAGAAACATGCATGTGTGGACGTAACAGTGGACACAGTGTCCATGTTACGTCCACTCTCGCGTCTGTTTTTGCTGTCTCTGCTATATTTGGACACTGACTACCATAAAGAAAGTGTTCTTGTGTTGCATAGTATATCTTTTAATTAGTACACATGGTGAATTTCCCATATTTATATTTAAAGTGTTGAAAAAACACAAAAATAGAAATATGGACATGTCCTGTTACGTCAAACTGGTTATGTCAAACTGAAGCATGTTTTTAATCATATTTTTTGTAAAATATAATTTACATGATTTAAAACTTTCAAAAATATTTCCCACCCAAAGACTCATGTTACATAAAATAACTGAATCAAATGTAATAGTACTTTTAAAGATATGGATAAATGTCACACACTGTGTCCCAACCTGGTGGAATGACCCAGATATGATTGATGCAGATTGTCCTGTCACCTGTGAATTGAAGCCAAGTTGGACAAAGGCCCTATCATGTAGGCCCTAGGCTAGTCCCAGCATCGCCTTTTTAAACATTTGGACATGATCTGGCGATAGTAGGGTCCAAGTAAGTCTGTAGTGGTTGTGCGGTGATTCCGAAAATATGTCTGAAATTCCAACAAAAACATCCGATTTCACCCTTAAAACGACCACCAAAATACTAGATACGCCACCTGCGGAACAAGTGTAGTTCCATGATTACATGATTAGATGGAGGTACTAAGGTTCACTTACCATCCGGATAAAAAGTGAAATTTACTGTTCAATTCACAAAGACACCCGTAAGACACTTTTCGCCGTCATGGAGTTCAAATCGTGACCCCTCGACCTAATGACGTCACCCCTGTGCGGGCGCATGCGCAACAAGCCGTATGCCGACGACTGTTTTATGAATGGTACAATCAACGTGAAACAGTCGCCGGCATACGGCTTGTCGCGCATGCGTCCGTGCGCCCGCACAGGGGTGACGTCATTAGGTCGAGGGGTCACGATTTGAACTCCATGACGGCGAAAAGACATGTCTTACGGGTGTCTCTGTGAATTGAAAGGTAAATTTCACCTTTTTTTTTATGGTAAGTGAACCTTGGTACCTCCATGTAATCATGGAACTCCACTTGTTCTGCAGGTGACGTATCTAGTATTTTGGTGGTCATTTTAAGGGTGAAATCTGATGTTTTTGTTGGGATTTCAGACATATTTTCGGAATCACTGCACGACCACTGCAGACTTACATGTACATGTACTTGGACCATGGAGGAAGGAATATAGAAGGAGATAGCACACATCGACTTCAAAGGTCCAATGATGGTCGCCGCGGTCGTAAACGCAGCGGCGGTCGCACTGATAACGAATGGATTAAGCCGCTATGGAAACACTCCCTCCGCGTGCGGTCAGCAAAGCCAGCTTCTGTCTCTTGGCATGGTGGGAAGGATTTGGTCTCTTCGCACATGCGCACAACAAGCGTTACTATGCAAAATGGCTGCCTACGGTCCCAAAGATTTCACGTTGAGCGATTTTAATTCCGAAGATTTTAGCGATTTTTCCGATGTTTCTGTAAACAAAACGGAATCAGTGTTAGAACAAATCCTTCTGAGTCTAAGTGCCTGGCTGAATGCTATGCCTGTCTTGCAATGCCTGGGGTGACAGTTGGAGGAGTGGAGGTACTGGTGGGTGTTTGTGGGTTTAGAATACAGATCAGTGGTTACCGAGTTGTCTTCCTTGTGGATGGTGACATCCAGGATGTTGTTCTGATGCACTGAATACTCTGATGTAAACTTGATGGTCCTGTGGAAGGAATTAATGTGATTAATGAAAGTCTCCAGACTGTCCTGATCACTGGTACAGATGAAAAATACATCATCAATATATCTCAACCATACCCAGGGGCGACATGGTGCTGAGGCAAGCATGCGCTCTTCGAGGTCGCCCATGAAGAGGCATGCAAAGGAGGGGGCCATGCGAGTGCCCATGGCTGTACCGTGTACCTGTAGATAGTGTTTACCTAGGAAGGAAAAATTTTTCTTGGTTAGTACAAGTCTCATGAGGGTGCCAATATCACTGATGGGTGGGGTTGTGTGTCCTGCCTTGGCCAGGGCCGAGGAACAAGCATGAATACCTTCCTCGTGGGGGATGTTGGTGTACAGGGATGAGACGTCAAAAGGATGAGACTTTTTTTTTCTCAATAAAAACAAGTGTTTGTATTTGATGTACCTTTTTTACTTTATGTTTAGGCCAAGTAATAAAAAATAAGTGTTTCTCGTCCCTGCCCACCTTCTTTTTGTTTTTACTATTTACTATTACAAAAAAAGGGAAAAAAAGAAACAAAAATGAAGTTCCTTGGTTTATTTTGCATAAACAAGTTTAAAACATTTAAGAGAAATCAATGGAAAAAACAAACACCTGGAACTAGAAAAGCTGTACTTTGCAAAATTTAAGTGTGTTGTGTTTTATACTAGAATGTGTTGCGATTGGCAGTTTGAGACCGTGCAATCAGACATTCACAAATACCAGTGTTACATTTTTACTGTTTCTGAATTATTTTGGAAACTTGCATAGCAAGTGGACTAAAATTATACAAATCATCTGTTTGTCATATATTGCATCGGTATAACTCAAATAGCACAACAAACTCTTATTAAATATACCATAGCGGCCATATTAAACATGGCGGCCATCTTGTACATGTATGCAATCACTCTTTCGGTACGTAGTCCGTACATGTAGTAAGTACGTAGTCCGTATGTGTCATTTTGGTTAGTGTCGACAAATTGGTCTTATATGCAAAGTTGAAGTCCAATTGCATTCAATAGTGCAACCTGTATATGATGCTTGTGTCAAAGGTCAAGTACTGAGGTCAAAGGTCATTTGAGGTCAAGTTGTAAAATAGGCTGAATTGTAAAATTGGTCTTATACTCAAAGTTAAAGTGCAATTGCAATCAGACTTGGGTCATGCATTCAATAGTGCAACCTTTATAGGTTTGTGTCAAAGGTCAAGTACTGAGGTCAAAGGTTATTTGCTGTCAGGTTCTAAAATAGGCTGGAATTGTCCAACTTTTCTCATTTGAAAGTCCGATTGGAATCAAACTTGGGTCATGCATGGACTATTGTAACCTTTATATGATGGTCGGATCAAAGGTCATGTCAGGTCAAGTTGTAAAAGAGGCTGCATTTGTAAAATTGGTTATTGTGCGGATTGAGGTGTCAGAATGTGCAGAGAACATGATTATTGTTTAAGCAGGCGAGACGCGTGGTTCGAAAACCACCTTGTTTAAAAAAGTCCGGACGAGAAACACAATTTCTTTTACTTGGCCCTATATTTTCATGTAAGAAATGAAACCAGGAGTTTGTCCAACATTTAGGCCTTAACATGCCCAGGTGAGCATGAAGAGGACTCCGATCTGAGGCGCTCGTCAATGCTCCATTCGGGCTGAAGAGTAGCCTACCTAAAAACCCTAAACTTTGGGTCTGGGGGGGTCTAGCAAGAAAAAAAAACAAGGACAGCGCATGTGATACAACCAATTAGATGTCTTTTAGAGATGTATTATATATTGTAGTGGAAGAGTCCAATCGAATCGAATCGGCAAAAACGTCATCGTATCTCATTCAATCGGTTGATATGAAGCCAAAAGTTAGAATTCTTCCGTTTGGTTTGCTTCTCGGTGATTCAAGATGTCGGTGGCAAAGCCAAAAAATACATAAATAAATTTTCTAACCGACCGAGCCTCTTTTCCAATTTTACCCGTCCAAGGGCAACACAATTATTATTTTTTTCGCCAAGTATAGGGTCCAAGGTAATGCATGAAACTGCACGGGGGGACTATGTTAGAAGTTGAGGTTTCAAAATCGCAGTTTACCTGCATAAATGTTCTTCGGCATCATCTCTGCCAACAGTTGATGTAGTCGAGACCATTACAAGACCAGGCACAAGACCAGGCACAAGACCAGGCACAAGACCAGGCACAAGACCAGGCACAAGACCAGGCACAAGACCAGGCACAAGACCAGGCACAAGACCAGGCACAAGACCAGGCACAAGACCAGGCACAAGACCAGGCACAAGACCAGGCACAAGACCAGGCACAAGACCAGGCACAAGACCAGGCACAAGACCAGGCACAAGACCAGCTTGTTACAGGCACAAGTAACAGGCATAAACCATGACAAAGGAATGCTTTTGTTACAGTTCATTTGAATAGTTTAAGACTTGAATTAAGACTGAAGGTCTTGTGATGGTCTTGTGTTGGTCTTGCAGGGTTTTGTGTTGGTCTTGCAGGGTTTTGTGATGGTCTCGACTACATCACTGGTTATGACAGTTTAATAGTTCATCTTTCCCGATGGGTAGAAATATTCCTCCAAAAATGTAAAAAAAAAGGAGATATTTCCAGCTAAAAATCATCTTGACTTCAAGAGGAGCAATACATTTGTACCTTGCCGCACCCGTCTAGCGACAGTAGGACATTCTACATGTACATGTACATGTACATGTATTTAAATAAGAACGGCCGACTGCGCAATCCGTGAAACTGGCCTTGCATTTCATGCTTGTGCACACATACACAGCGGGTGACGAGGAATTGCTCCTCTTGTTTGCGAAATCAGCGTTACATCCAGATGATTTCGTGCCACAAATATCTCATTTTCTTATATTTGGAGGAATACTTCTACCCGTCGGGAAAGATGGACTATTAAACTGTTGGCAGAGATGATGCCAAGAATATTTATGCAGGTAAACTGTGATTTTTAAACCTCAACTTCTAGCATACATGTACATTATAGGTCCAAGGCTGCCATCGTCCTTCATTTAATTGAAAAAAAGTCTGAAGACCGAACAAAAACATCAGATTTAACCCTAAAAGAGCCACAAATATATTAGATACGCCACCTGAGAAGCAAATACAACTCGAGGATTCAGATGAAGGAACAAATGTACTAAGGTTTACTTATGATCTGGATGAAAAGTGAACTTTCCTGTTCAATTCAGAGGGGTGATATTCCCAAGGGGTAACTGTAGAAATGCGAGCGCATGGTATCGTTATTGTGATTGTGTGATCATGTCAATGTCAAGTCATGGTGGCAATCCGAACGTGTATGGCAAATATTGCAGATGGTCAGAAAAATGTTGTTAGAAGCAAAACGCAAATTTACTATCAGGACTCCCTTGCTTCTATTTTCAGCTATTGGCCGCCTGTGTGAAAAATGTGATGGGAAATGCGTTATCTGCGACTCCTACGTGCGTCCCTGTACCCTGGTGCGCATATGTGACGAGTGTAACTACGGCTCGTACCAGGGACGCTGCGTAATCTGTGGGGGGCCAGGAGTGTCGGATGCATATTACTGCAAGGAGTGCACCATACAGGAAAAAGATGTGAGTGGGCAATTTTTACAGTTTAGAAGGCTAGTTCCGATGTCATGTGAATATCCGACTTCCATAAATATGTCTCTTTACACATGATGCAATGCAACAAAATTGTAATTTTGTCATTAAAACGTTTTTGCAATGGCATCATCCTAAACCTAACCTCAATCCTAACCTCACCTCAAACCAAACCCCAACCCTGTTCTAAACCCTAATCCTAACCTTATTTTTCACCTTCATCCCTCAGCTTAATCCTCACCTTTCCCTTACGGTACCTTTGGTTTCTCAGAGAACAAGGCCTACCGAGTTCACACACTGATTCAATGAGTCAGCTTTTCATGAAGTCTGATTTTCACGTGACACTGGAAGCTGTTTCACAAAAAATAATTTGGAGAATGATGCTTGAACATCCCAGTCAGTCTATTGCCTGTAAGGGAGTTGTTGGGCCATAACACATTCATGTGGCTGTAGTTGGTACAATGAACATCAACAGATGCATCTTAACAATCCACTAGTAGCTATACAAGTAAACTGTATTGTAGATGTATATTCTTGTCCTTTTTCCTCGCCAGAACGAAGTTCAGAAAGATATTATGCAATCATTATTTCTGTACGTAGTCCGTACACATGTAGTCCGTATGTGTCATTTTGGTTAAAGTTTCGACAAATAGGTCTTAGGGAGCATCAGGTACAAAAAGTAATTCAAGTTGCTGACAAAGGTTCCATTCTCTTGAAAGACATCTGATATAACAAAAATCACCAAGATTTCTGAAAAAATGGAAATAATTTAGGGTAGGTGGTCAACCAAAAACAGAATTGGAAACATTCCTTCCTCATTGTGTACATCAGGGGGGATTAGCTGAAAGGACAGGCAGGGGATTAGTGTTCCTGTAATTGGATCCTTTGTGAAGCATTCCCAGCCAGAAGATCACCAGCAAACCACACACTCCTCATGAATAATGCTGTGACTAAACTGCCTCTGTGCATTGACCTGTACATAATGACTTCAATATCTGGGCCAGCTTCGCTTAATCCCCATACCACACAAAAACAGTGTTACTGTTATTGATACCCCTATTGGTATTAATGAAATGCTCCCTTTAAATACTCAAAGTTAAAGTCCAATTGCAATCAATCTTCGGTCATGCATTTAATATTGCAACCTTTATATGATGCTTGTGTCAAAGGTCAAGTACTGAGGTCAAAGGTCATTTGCTGTCAAGTTCTAAAAATTGTAAAATTGGTCATTGTGCTACATGTATTGTGCCGAATGAGGTGTCAAAATGTGCAGAGAACATGATTAACGTTTAAGCAGGCGAGACGCGTGGTTCGAGAACCACCTTGTTACTGAATGTAAGGAATAACCTTTTTGTATAATAAATTGTGGAAAGTTGAACACAGCAGCATGCAAAGTATTCAGGTACTGTCCCTCAGACTTGCTTCCCCAAATACATGTACAGTACATAAGTCAACATAAGTGTCCGAACCCTGAGCAATGCAGATCAAAGCTGAGTCTAGGGCCTGGCCGATAGTATGAATCAAATAAGCAAACACTTTATTTTTGTGTTTCATTTAGAGGAAAGCTGGTGATACACATTCTAAGCAACTTGTGGTGTTCATTTGGCATAACATCCACTGCCATTGCTTTTGCAGTATGCCTTCATTTTTACAGAATGCCGCTAGCGTTTATCCTAGAACAGCAAGTGTAGACTGAGACTACTGTGTATTTAGTGTACTCCCGTTCATGGTGATTAACAGGCAGAAGCACTTATTTGTTCTTTACAGAGGGATGGTTGCCCCAAAATTGTCAACCTCGGCAGCTCCAAGACTGATCTGTTCTACGAAAGGAAGAAGTACGGCTTCAAGAAGAGATGACATCACTGCCACACCAACATGTAGGGTCTCTTTGACCAATTGTTTAGTACAACCCTTAACCCTAACCATCCCTAACCTGCCAAAATCAAACACCCCATTTGTGTTGAATTTTGTGTGATTGGGTACTGTAGAGCCTTGGCACCATCACTTTGCATGGGACTTGATGCCCTGATTTTGTCTAAGTACAAAGAATGTGTGATTGGTTTACTACACAGTGTTGGAGTTTGTGTGGTTAGGGAAGGATTCTAGTAAAAAGCCTTGGGCTGTTAGGGTTAAGGAACATTGGAGTCATCAAACAGGCTTGTCATACATCTTGGATGAGGATGGGCCGTCCCTCGATCCACAAACTTTTCATGAAGTGTTGAACCACAGACCAAGGCATGGAGGCACCAATTTTACATTGTACTGTTGTTTAACGATGTTGGAATTCATGTAGACCGTATCAAATCATGGCAGCCATGTTGTGGGACACCCGCGTACATAAATACCCGCTGATGTGATCATACAATGTATGCCTGTCCCACAATATGGCAGCCTATTGTTGTTGACTGCCTTATAGTCCAAGTCTTGTTGCCATCTTGTGATTGGCTAATTGTTGTTTTTTTCTGTGTAAATATTCTATTAAAAATAGTTTAGAGTAAAGTTAAAAGATTGCTCTTTTTCTTATTCGTGGTTTGGATGATTTTTTATATATTTTTTTTTGGGGGGGGGGAGTCCGAGAACCAGTCTTGCAGCTCCTAGAATCGCACAGTACACAAAATCTTGCTAGCCAATCACAAGATGGCAACAAGGCTATGACTAACGCACAGTTGTGGCCTCAGTGAGTATTCAATACAGTCTACAGGGGGAGTTGGGAAGGAGGGAGTGGGGTAGGAGTTTCATGTTTTAGGTCACTGTGGAAATTAGTAAATATGTTTGCTAGATTCAGGCAGTGCGCACACATATGTACATGTACATAAATATTACTCTGGATTCTTACAAGATACAGTAAATGTGCCAAAGTCATTTTCAAGTTTCCTGACAGGAATAGACATTTGGGGGGCTATTCTTGTGATGTTGGCATCCTTGGACAATTTCACTCAGGATGACGTTCAAAGAGTTGGATCACATAATTGAAAAAAATGAAGACTTTACCCAAATGAGGTACATTGTAATTTGGGAGGACGTCATCCTGAGATAATCAAGGGAGTGCCTGAGTAAGTCGAAACATTTCTGTTTCCTTTCGAATGCTCGTTTTGGTATTGCTCTGTTCCCACGCCATGGTCTTAACTGAATGAAACAGGATGTGCCTGGGATCACTTGGTATTTTTGCACTGTTCCAGTGCAAAACAGAACATGTTCTCGATTTTAACAGGCGTGTTCTCAATATTCTGAAGTTTGAGACGCTTCTTTATCATGGGATGACAACATCCTGAAAGTTGCATGGAACTTTTCCTTGATACTTGGTAACAAGTACAGGTAATGCACCTATCAATTGTGACGCACCCTTAGACCCCCCCCCCCCCCCCCCCCGGAGGTGCGTCATGTCTCTCATGTTCAGTCAGATCGTGACAAAGGGGGTGCGTCAAGTACGACTTTGGTTCGTCATAGGTGAGTTGTTGCCTGGACATGGTGCGTCAAAAAACGTGGTTTATGGCATCAATTGTACGTGAATGGTTCGTCGCGCAAAAGTGCATCATGGGACCCCAAAAGGTGGCCTTACATTCAGGCCCGTATGCTGGGGGGGATTCGAACGAACCCCCCCTGCTCGCTGATGAGTTCCGCTTCTTGTGTGTGTGGGCGCGTTGGTGTATTCAAACCGTGGACGAAAAATGCCAGAGAACAAAAGAGAACAATATCGTCCGCGATTCCCAGCATACGTCCGCGATTGGAAGTGTGTACAAAACCTATGGAGGCCTTCCGAAAAAGTTAGAGTATAAACAAAAGAGGAACAATGGGACGTCCGCGTTTGGAGGTCGGTACACGACTGTGTGTGTGTGTGTGGAGAGATATTCCGTACCCTGTGGAGACATGAACACAAGGACTCAATAGGTCTCCACAGGGCAATTCTATGGGTTAGGTTTGCTCCACAAGGAATTTTGTGTACAAAGTCTATGGGGGTTTGCTTAAGTACAGGGACAAAGGGGAGAACAATGCCATGTCTCCACAGGGATGCAAAAACGCGGATATGTGTGTGTGTGTGTGCGTTTGTATAGCTATTCAGACCGTGGACCTTTAACAGAGGACAATAGGGTCCGCGATTGTGTCAAGGTCCACGATTAAAAATCGTGTACAAAACCAATTGGAGGCCTTCCGAAAAAGTTAGAGTATAAACAAAAGAGGGACAATAGGAGGTCCGCGATTGCCGGTGTTTACACACTTGTGTGTGTGTGTGTACGTGCACTGTATATATCTCCGAGGACAAGAGAAGAAAGGAAACACAAAGAAACCTTTCAGTCCTCGAACGTAGAGTCTTTTGTTGAAATTGGTCCTCGAACGTAAGTCTATGGGGGTTGGTTATATTAAAGGAACAATAGGAAACACAAAGCATTGTCCTCGGACGTATTGGGGAAGTACGACTGTGTGAGTTTGTATATGCCGGCAATCGTGGACCTAGGACAAAAGAATTCGAGCGTAGACAAAAGGGTCCACGTTTGACCTAACGTCCACGATTGAAAATCGTGTACAAAACCAATGGGAGGCCTTCCGAAAAAGTTAGAGTATAAACAAAAGAGGAACAATGGGAGGTCCACGATTGCACCCGTTTACATGACTGTGTGTGTGTGTGTTTTTGTTTTTTTGGGGGAGGGGTTTTAATAAAAAGTTCCACTTTGGGGTTTGACGAACCCCCCTCCTCCAGTATCAGGTCAGGGCGTACGCGCACGCATATCGCAAAAAGTTCCACTTTGGGGTTTGACAAACCCCCAATCTCCCCCCACCCCCCACCCAGTCTCAGGTCAGGGAACGGGCCTGACATTAGACATTGACACACCTCCCCCGAGGTCCGAGGGTGCGTCATACAATTGATAGGTGCATAATCTCAGGAAAATGATATCTTGTAGTCTGGTACACACATTCAGGATGTTGTCGTCCCAAGATATTTAATATGTTGGCATTGCTGAATGAAGGGAAGGGGAAAGGCGGAAGGAACATGAGGTCAGAAACCCAGCCCCACCCATCTCTATGTTTCTATGGGAGGGCACCTGTGTGCTTTCAGGATGTCTTTATCCTCTGTTGACCCAAACTCCCTAAAGTGTGTGGAAAATCATTAAAATTAGAGGATTCGGGACTGTTAGGGTAAAAGTATCTGCTAGTCTGTTGGATTTTCAGGGCTCCATAGAATTTCATATTGACTGTTTGCGTCTATTTAATCCCGAAAATTAGAAGCGAAATGGCTGGAATAGGCTGTCATAGATTGGCATTTTATCTGATAACATGGTTCTTTAATTAAGCAAAATCGTTACGTATTTGACCGCTGTTGACGTGCATGTATTTGAAAATGTATCTGAAAACAGATTTTATAAAATGATGCATAACACATATACATGTAATATTTGTTAATACTTTACACAGTCATGGTTTTAGCCAGAGAGTTGCATGGGTATCCAAAAGCGCGCTGCAGGGAGTCGGATGCAAACATTTTAACTCTGCGAACTCGCAGTTTTATTTTCTTTTTATCATTTATTTGTAGGGCTATCCTATGTTAATATTGACTTTCAGTGTTTTTAAAAGTTTTATGACATTTTATGGTTGTTCATTATTGGTGTTTTTATTGAGCTTTTTAAGCCCATTTTTTGCCTATTTTTTATTTTGATTCGGATGTGAACTGCACCATGTGGACTGTGTATTAATGTATGGGTACCGCCATCTTGGAACTTACCCGGGATTTTTAATTTTGTTTGCATCAACGGGACGTCCTAGTTTTTGGTCTTTTTGTTCTGGAGGAATACTCTACTATAGGTTTTCCCAGCTTTCTTAAAACATTTATCGCTCAAATTCATATTTAGTGAACTTCAAATTCGTCCCAAAAATCTGGTTCGTGCATTTGTTATTTTCAATTTCGTATTTGGTCAAACATATTAAAACTTTGGTCAAGTAATTTAATACTTAGTTGCTGATTTTCGCTTTAAATATTGTTCAATTTCGTCTCGACCTGCATACAGTGGTCAATCGGTCGAATTCATTTGTCTTTGCCCAAGTAAATTCGCATAATTTCCATATAAATAATCCAATGGATATATAGGCCTATTTCATCTTGGTTTGTTCCTTTTACTGTTAGTCGTTTTTGTTCGATTGTTATTATATATATTTGTAATAATATTTAATATTCTTTCTTGTTTATTTCTTTTTTTATTTATCTCTTTCTTTGTTCTTTATTTCTTTGTTTTCTTTAATTCACTTTCCTTTGTAAACACTAATTTTTTTTTTACTTTTCCAGACATACATTTTGATCCAAAAATGTATATATCAGTGGATAGGCCTAAAACAACGTCAGGGCATTTTGTCTTCAGACGAAATATATATTACGACCTGTTTGCTTGACCAGTGGCGAAATGTAAACGGGCCGACAGACCGATGCAAGCGTTTTACAATAGCATTAAACAATTTGATCAAAGACGAATTTGATTTCTGAATAAGGCCATTGAAGGCATTGAAAAACAGGTGGGACTAACTTGATGTGCACTGGACAAAATAGAGTGATCAAATTATTAAATCGAACAATCAAAGTTTGAATTTAAATGCTCACTGACGAAATTTAAAATAGCAAATGCACAAACTGGACTTTTGGAACGAATTTGAAAATCACTAAATATGAATTTGAGCGATAAATGTTTTAAAATAGCTGGGAAAACCTATATTACAATGACACTCTTCAACTCTACATGCAAATCATGGATTTCCCTGTTTGGGATTGTGTTTTTTGTGATGCTGAAGATCTTCACCCCAGTTCACTTGAACATTGCCGAACAATCATCCTATCTGTGGACCACTGAGTGGCAACTTTACCAATGTGAACCCGGTGAATTCGTTCCATTATGGCAAATACATGTAGACCGAAACTGTTTCAGTATCCAGATGCTTCTCACTGCCTTACTGGCTGGGGACATTGAAATGAACCCAGGGCCCGGACAGTGTGGCCCGAAATACCCATGCCAAATTTGTGGTAAAGCTGCTAAGTGGGGGCAGAAACTATTGAATGTGACCAATGTTCTGGATGGTTTCATGTTTCCTGCCTTGACATGAATAACCATATTTATTCCTTACTAGCTGATCACCCGTCATATTCATGGATGTGTTGTAACTGTGGCTTACCAGCTTTTTTCACAACCTTCCTGGAGAGTCTCGGGGGGGCTTTGAGCTGACCAATAGTTTTAGCTCCCTGGAGGATTTGCCGGACTCTATTTTTGGTGACCCTACCTCAATCTTAGGTGGACCAATCACCTCATCCAACCCTATAACCAACAATAATTGTCATTCACCAGTTAACGAACCTAATCTACATGTGGGTAATAAAAGCAAACCGGTGCACAAGAAAGGCAATTCTACCAAACTCAAGATTGTCAACATTAACTGTCAAAGTATCGGAGCCACGTTACCTGACTTCGAAGCCATGCTTGCTTGTGAAGATCCAGATATAGTTGTTGGTACTGAGTCTTGGCTTACCAACTCTGTGGCAACTGGTGAAGTTTTTCCTGATAACTAGTGTCTTTCGTCGTGATCGATTTTCTACTAATAGAGGGGGAGGTGTTTTTATTGCAGTTAATGCTTTTTATCGTCCACAATCGACTGACTTGGATTATCTGCTGCAACTAGACTATCTTTGACTAAGATCCCTAAGAATGCCTCTGTTTGGCTTTTGGGTGACTTTAATTTACCTCATATAAACTGGGATACAGTTTCTTTTGTGCCTGGTGGAAGCTGCCCAAGTTTAAGCAAGCTCATGGCTGACATTACAAATGATCATAATCTGCATCAAATTGTCAACCGGAGCCTACTCAGGAATCCAACATTTTGGATCTGTGTTTTACCAACTGTCCTGCATTTGTTGACACTGTATGTGTACAGAATGGCATAAGTGACCATGACAGAGTTGTATTCAAGTCCCTGCAAGTCCATCACAAGCCCTCCAGTCCTAATCCCAATCACAAGCTATTCAAATGAGCTTTGACAAAGGCATTCCTTTGTCATTGTTCATCCAGTTACTTGTGACCGGCTTTCAGGGACTCTAATACAACTCTGGACCATGATATGGTTATCATTAGTGCACTTCTTAGACCCAAAGTGAGTAGACCACCTAAGAGGAAAGTCTTTTTATACAGTAAAGGGAATTTTGCGAATATCAACTCGGACATGAAGCATCTCGACGTTACTTTAACTCCGGATATACTGGATAGCATGCACTATTGACAGCTTGTATAATAGTTTTAAGGAGGCTCTTTTCAACTCTATAGACAGAAATATACCATCAAAGCTTAGTTCTAGCCGCTTCTCCTTTCCTTGGGTTAATAGCTCTGTCAAAAGAGATATTAGGAGAAAGAAGAGGCTACACAACAAAGCTCGAAAATGGGGTAAGGCGACCCACATGTCTGAGTTTCGGAAGCTTCGTAGAAGTATTGACAGGAAAATCAGGAAGTCTTCTAAAACCTACATCAGGGACATCATCGGCGGTAGCCTGAAATTGGAAAATACTAAACCTTTCTGGAACTTCATTAAGTCTAAGCGGAGAGAAGTCTCTCCACTTAACGTTGCAGGTAAAATCCTCTCCAGTGCGATGGATAGGGCTGAGGCGTTAAACCATAAGTTTTGTTCGGTATTCACTAAAGAAGATACAGATAATATACCTGACCTTGGTGTTGGGTGGGGTGGGATGATGATGTGCTTCACCGGTATCGGTGCGGTTTTTGATTGTATCGGTATATCCAAAATCTTGATCGTTGCTGGAAAATGCTTCTTTGTGTTCTCTGAGCAATGAGAGTACCTTGGTTCTCTGCTCGTCGTTGAGGAGTGTCTCCTCAACATCTACAGCAGACACAATGGAGTCTGCCGATCCATCTGCTGTCATAGTTGCCTGATTAGCCTTCAATGGTGCCTCTGACACGACATCCTTGCCTCGAATGAGTGATCCCAACTGGAGATTGCCAAGAAGGGTTGACTTGGGTACCACAATCTCAGCATCCGCCTCATTGAACAGAGTCACAGGGAACCTTCCCTTCTCCACTCGTACCAAGCATGGGGGTATGACTACTCCTGATGAGAGGCTACCTTCAACTGCTGGTGTTAACAATGCCTCGTATGCCTCACCGTTTGGTCCACCATGGCTCCTGGCTTCCACAATTACCCCCTGCCGAGCAGAGAGCACCAGGGGCTGTCCACACATATGTGCCTGTCCGACTTGTCCACTCTCTGTACCAAACACCAGTCTGCTCTCCACCTTTTGCATTGCTTTCTGCCAAACTGGGGCAAGGGTAGGCCAAAGGATCTTCTTCAGGGGGGGATTGTTCTCCTACAGACATCAGCCTCTGCCAACACTCATGGAGGACATTCATCCCTAGAATGCCATGCACCTTCTCTTTCTCCCAAGTCCTCAGTGTAGAATATTGCTCACGAATCACGAGTACTACCCGAGATGTAATGCCTTGTCCAACGGCAGAAACATCCGTCTCAAAGCACCCGATGTAAGGAATGGTCGCCCGCCCCGTTGGCAGAGACGAGAGCAAAAGGTTCTAGGATGTCCTGGAGCTTGAATCCCGGCCATGGGCTCCAACCGCTGACGAAAATACTGCTCACCAACTGTAGTAACCTGCGACCCGGTGTCTAGGAGACAGGTAATTGGAATATTTGAAAACATAACTTCTACCGAGAAACACTCTCCTACTGTTTTCGGTGGTAACTTAACATCTGTTGAGCCTGATGTCTCTATACCTCCACTGTACGACTCACTACTGTGGAGGATTGCTGTATAACACCGGTGACTGCACATTAGCTGACGTCTGGGATCGCTCTCTCTGTGACAATGCATAAGGGTCAGGGGAGTTGCCAACACTCTGGGGGTAGGACATTTGAGGTTGTCTAACCCCCTCTCCTCCTCTGGTCATACCTCTGTACGGACAGTTTCTTGCAAAATGGACCGTATCGTCCTGTTCTTGGGAATACGCTATTCTGGAAATCTGAGTGTGGGTTCTGTCGTGGGCGGGGCATAGGAGGGGAGCAAACGGCTGGTCTGGCAATCTCACTAACTGCCTGCACCACCTGTTCACTTATCTTCCTCACCGCTCCTAGGATATCTTCGGAATTGTTTCTGGACAGCTGAATAGCAGACTGCTGTACCTGGGTTGCATCCACAGCACGTCCACGTGCTTCCTCTTGTCCCTCTCGTCTTATGCCATACTCTCGAAGTTCCCGGAAGGAGGTTATGGTGCCTCGCTCATACATGTCTCTACATGTATTCCGCATATACGTGTCGCTTAGTCCCTCTATTAGCTGTTCCGTCAAGGCCGAATTGGGGTTGGCGTACAACTTTGGTCAGCCAAAGAAAGCGTTTTTCCAGGTCCACAGCAAAGTCTCGGACATTTTCCCCTGGGCGCTGCCTGCGTTCAAGGAAGAGACGTTGTAGTTCACCCACAGCTAACCTCTCCCCATACGAATCTTTCAGGAAATCGAGAGCTTCCTCTACACGTAGGTAATCTTTTTGGAAGGACCCCCTTTGGTCCACTGGGATACTGTAGCGCTGAAAGGCATCTTTGATGTTCGACAGGAAGTCTCTAACCTCCCCAGGCTTTCCATCAAAAGGATTGATCTTCCTCTCTGGAGCCATCACCAATTGCGTGCGGGGCATTGACAGTAGTTCTATCAGCTTGCCCTCCAGCTTTAGCTTTGAATCACGACTCCATCCTTCTGGAGGTGGACCGACCTCACCCCCTTGTGATGGTACCACCATTATGCTGTCATCCTCTTGGTACTGTTGACCCTGAGCTTCAGGATAACCCAATTGTAAAAGGCTTAGAAGTAGGGACCCATCTTCTTCCTTTATGGGAAATTAACGTACTCCTCCCTGGCCTTTAACCTTGACGTATCTGACCATATTGTAAACACCTGTGGTAGCTTGCCTGGTTTTAAATTTTAATCGACAGGGCTTGATATTTATAGATTTACACAGATAATATGCAAATTATATGCCAGTCTTGTATTAGAGTTTAAACTCTGAAACTCAAAAATATTGGATATTTAATACACTCAGTAAGACACAGATTATATTTCTTTATCCTGCAATAACAATGATCTCACGGAAAAATGATCTAAAGAGAGGCTTACTAAACTCCACCAAGACTTGTAATACGAAAAGTTGCCTTGTTATATCAAAAAATGCTCTAGAAATACTCCTTAAAAATTGTCTATGACAAGTAGACCACAAAAAGTATGGCACTCTAAAAATAGAAACATGCACCCTATAAAGGCACCACAATAATAATCACTCTCTTTCAACCAACAAATTTAAGGTAGATATATGAGCAAGCAAGGTACACAAATTACAGGCAATCAAATACTGAAGATTTCAATGACCGTTTAGCAAACAGAAAAGTAGGCAACCCTTGGCCCTTAAAAACTTGTTTGTTGTTGTTGTTTTATTTTATGTTTAATTCTTTGCAAACAAATTAAACAAAACTTAGTTTAAATTCAAACTTTAAATGAAATTCTTAGGCCACATCACCATCATCCTGCCGACTACGCTTGTGAGGAGGTGCTACGCTCGTGGAGAGGGGGAGCCTTCAGTGTGGGTAGAGGTACTCTGCATTGAGGAGGGGCTCTGCTTGGGGAGGGGTCTATTTCACTCTGGCCGAGCAAGACACGCAGGTTCAGAATGGTTCTTCTGCTTGTGCCCGGTGTGGCGTCCGGGCTTTATTGTCTGAAAAACAGCACCTGCAACAACTGGTGAAAGTTGTGCAGGCGGTCAATAAAATACATAGGCCTACATTTAGTTTTCTTATACAATTAAAGTTTACTGGTATTCCCTAATTAATAAAAAATGAATTAAAGGTGACTCCTAAATATTTTGTCTCTGTTGAACAGACTGTCTCAAATAAAGCAAATATATGAAAGAGTGGGGACCGTGGAATGGCATGATACGGGCAAGAAGGCATAAGTTAACTAGCACACGGGGCCCACCAATCATCAGCATTAAAGGGACACATTGCTTTGGATTTGCCGATTTGGGCTATAAAAACGAAATGGATATGGTTGGGAAGCTTTTTTAAAAGTAGAATATGAAGATTCACATAACTATCCCTTCAAATTGCGTGGTTTTTGTTTAATTTGTAAAAAATAACTGTCCGCCATTCATTTGTAGAACCAAATTTTTGACTCCACAAAATGGCATATTTCTATAGTGATTTGTATCGATATGATTAAAAGCTATTGAATTATGCACTATTCGAAAATCACCGGGATCGCTGGTTCAGTTAATCAATTGCTGCTACAGAATCGAAGCACAACCTACACCGGATTTGAACTCGTGAATCTGACCCCCCAAAAAATATTGCACACTAATAATCACCAGGAAGGTTTCAAGTTTGTCGTTAGCTTCACTTCCATGGGATTCGCATTCTTGTAAAAAACCCCGCTTCCAAAGAATCTCCTGAAAAGTGAAAAGTATGACAGCAACAGAGGAAATCAACGAATATCACTGCTTGTAAAAGGCTAATATGCAATTCAATTACGCAACATTATTATGCCTATTCAAACGCAAATAAGCACCTCATTGTTTAAAAAAAAATTATCTGACGTCACTTGTACAGCACAAAGGGTAAACTGTAGATCTACACAATGAGCAAAACTAAGTTGGCGGAGGAAACATACGTTCGTGTGCCTCATCAGGCCTCTAAATTTATTGCCAAATAGACGTGAACATAGGGGACGATTTACTACTGGAAATAAGTCTATGTTTCGCGGGTCAGATGTCGGGTCAGAGGCCAATTGTTTGTTTTGTAATCACTAGTCATTAATTACAACACATTATACGTGAACAACTCTTATAAACGATAAGGAACATTTCCAAACAGCAACATTTTATGACATTTGAAGGCAATGTGTCCCTTTAACACAAGAAATACACAAACCCATGCCTCCGAGTCCAATTCCACTGGCCAAACCAGGGCAAACACCCACCCATATATTCCATTTAATTAAAATAATAATACAGTTTCATTAACAGCCATCCATAGTGTCGCACCAATATACATGCACAATAATGCCACAGTATAAAGGTAAGACCCCGTGGACGCTGCCCGTGACATTGATACACAACACATAATGTCTACGTGATAATCTCTATACGGGACGCAAAACACTTTAATTCCCGACAGACTTCTACATTTTCAAAGACGAAAATCTCTCTTTATGCTTAATCAATATTTATCAAGATGACACCTAAAATAATCTTCAGACAATTGGGGTTAATTGAGTACCATTTAAAGCTATCAAGAAATATATGGTGTACTATAAGGGCCACCGCTCTAACGTGGTAAGACACATGGAATTAACGGGGTAAGACACATGGAATTAACGTGGTAAGACACATGGAATTAACGTGGTAAGACACATGGAATTAACGTGGTAAGACACATGGAATGTCGTGGTAAGACACGTTATTGACGTGGTAAGAGTGTTGATTGACGCAGTAAGAAATGTTGATTGACGCGGTAAGAAATGTTGGACTGACGCGGTAAGAGACGTACTTGATGTGGCGACAAAGTGGGACTGACGAGGTAAGCTTTATAAGAGAGGCTTCATGTAGTGTGGTAAGAGTTGCAGTGTTAGGGGTTGCCACTACGGTGGCCGATAGACAACGTAATTTCAAAAATATACATGTAAATCTTCAAAATCTTCAAAATGGGGTGGGATGGAGTGAGGTGGGTGGGTGGGGTGATGTGGGGTGGGGGAAATTGGATGAGGTGTAGTGATGTATGGTGCAAGTTAATTGGGTGACCTATTGGTATTGGAATATAAAAAGCTGACACACTCCACCATGACAGTGGCGTAGCCAGGCTCTTCCTAGAGGGGGGGGGGGGGGGGGCATGGCTATTTTCAAGGGGGGAAATTCGACTTTGTTAAATAGGTCCACGCTATAGTAACGCATATCTACACACTACAAATAGCGACACCCCCCCCCCCCAAAAAAAAAAAAAATCCCAATTTTCCAGAGGGGGGAAGTCCCCCCCCCCCTTGGCTACGCCACTGCACAATGATGCCCTTTTACCTTAATACCCAATCTGACGCCAAATATTTCAAATTTGTTATTTTGTTATATTAAAAAGGATAGAATGAGATTCGGGTGGAGATAGGATGGAATTAATTAATATTGGTTGTAGTGAGGGTGGAGGGGTGGTGTGGGGCCTCCCCTCCCGCCTTTGGCAGCGAGCCATGGCGGCTTTGCCGTTCTAGTTTAAATAGCACACTGACCAATGGTGTCAACATAGACGTGGCGAGGGGGGAGGGGGGCAAGGGGCCCTTATCCCCACTTGAAATTCACAAAAGGCGTTTGTGTTTGTAGTTTTTTTTATAAATAAATAAAAAAGAAGACACGGTGCCAAGTTAATGTCGTACTCAATTGAATGTATATTTAAAACACTCGAAGCCTGCTGAAAGGGGCCTAAAATGTGACTACAATAGGCCCATCGCCACTACGCCACTAAAGTCTCTCTTACCGCGTCAATCAACACTCTTACCGCGCCAATAACGTGTCTTACCGCAATATTCCATGTGTCTTACCACGTTGGAGCGGTGGCCCTTATAGTACACCATAATAAATATGAAAAACATTTAAAATCAGAGATTTAAAAGTAAGAATAAGAATGAGTGTGTTTACCTGGTGAAAGTTGTGCAGGCGGTGAGGTTAAAGGTCACGCTACACCAGAGCCCGCGAAACCGGTGAATTATAACAATGGAACGTGTAGTAGATGTCGGGACACAAGCAGATTATATTGTACAGAATTTTTAAACATGAACTTAGAAGGCGAAAACGAAAACACATACATAACACCTTAAAGGGACACATTGCCTTCAAATGTCATGAAATGTTGATGTTTTGAAATGTTCCTCATCTTTTATAAGAGTTGTTCACGCAAAAAGCACGTATAATGTGTTGTAATTAGTGAGTAGTGATTATAAAACAAAAAATTGGCCTCTGACTCCTGACATCTGACCCGCGAAACATAGACTTATTTCCAGTAGTAAATACCACCGTCTAAATAATGCGCAAAATACGCTGTAAGAGTCTTTAGGCTGGCGCCGCAGCCAGTGGCCTTGTAAACCTATCAGATGATCGCCAGGTACCATTCTCTATACCTCGCGACACATATCGCCAGTGCTGCGCGCGCCGTGCCACAGTACATAAAAATGGATCAACAGAATGTACTTCAACCAGCTGCGACTGGAAATACGACTGGTGAACATGGTCCGCCATTTTGTGGAGTCAAAAATTTGGTTCTACAAAATGGCGGACCGTTATTTGTCACGAAATCAAACAAAAACCACGCAATTTGAAGGGATAGTTATGTGAATCTTTATATTTTACTTTTAAAAAAGCTTCCCAACCATATCCATTTCAGTTTTATAGCCCAAATCGCAAAAACCAAAGCAATGTGTCCCTTTAAGGCAACGCGCGAGGGCGCACGGAGGGCAACGACCCCCTTTACATTTATATAAATGATTTACCTGCCAATCTATCATCAAATGTGAGATTATTCGCAGATGATTGTATACTCTATCGAGAGGTCAAGAGCCATCACGACACTGAGTGCCTTCAAATAGACATCAATAATCTGAGAGATTGGGAGTCAAATGGGTTTTAATAAAGCCAAATGTTTTAGTATGAGAGTTACACACAAATTAAAACCAATCCTTAATAAGTATTCAATGGGCAATCACATCCTTGATGAAGTGAAAAACCACCCCTACCTTGGGGTGGAATTGTCATCTGACATGTCTTGGAACAAACATATCAATCAAATTTCAACTAAAGCCAACAGGACACTCGGGCTACTTAGGAGGAACCTAAAGTTGTGATAGGTTAACCAAAAGCACAGCCTATTTTGCTCTGGTCCGTGCACTCTTGGATTATTGCCACACAGTCTGGGATCCACACCAATTAACAGATCAACAAAGACACCATAGAAAAGGTTCAGAGACGTGCTGCAAGATTTGTTTCCAATGATTACAGCCGTCAATCTAGCGTGAGCAAAATGCTTAATCAACTGGAGTGGGATACTCTTGAAACCAGACGTATAAGAGCTCGTTTACAAGTCATTTATAAAGAAACGCATGGCCTTATCCCAAGCAATACATTGTATTTCGGAGCATCTCATTGATCACAATTCATGTCAATTAAAACCACAAATTCACGTAAGAGTGCTGGCAAATTTATCTACAAACGCATCTTCGCAAACAAGAACTGTTACCAGAAATCCTTGTATCCTAAAACACTTCCTGTTTGGAACATGCTAACTGATGTGGCTCGTTGTGCCCCAACCTTACAAAGTTTCAAGAACCAACTTCTAAAAATCGAGGGCCAGCAGCTCCAAAATTAGTTTGCGCCGACTCCTTGTACTGCGCTAACTGTACGGTATAGCCACACCAGGCGTTTGTACAGAAGCAAACAGATACAGATACTCCCCATTTTAAATTTGGAAAAAAAAATTTTTCATTTAGATGCTAAATGGTTAGTGTAAATAAAATAGTTTTTCCATATGGAATTGGTAATTTGTTGGAATCGGATAAGTAATGATCTTTCCAATAAGACATTCCACAAAAACAAAAAGATCGACAGACGACCAGTAACAAATTTAATTAGTTTCAAATTGTGAATGAAGAGCGGGACGCTCCTAATGTATATCATCATCATCATTCTTCGCGCCAAGCACATAATAAAACAATACATTTTACTATAACCAAAATGGAGTGCACACTTTACAGTACTAGTGTATTGAGTTGTTTCATTCAAAGCTATACTTTTTTCAATAATTTGTAGAGAAAGAAATCCATTAAATTGAAATTGTTAGTTCAAGCAAAGACTGCATGTGAGCGTCGGCCGTCCATGCATTGATTGTTGACAAAAGTTGCGACTGGCACAAAACCCCCTGCAATACACCGATCGGACATATTTGCTTTGCCTTTGTAAGGCAAAGGTTGCGAAGGATTACAAAATATGAGCTCAGTGGTCATCAGATTGATCAATCAAGACCTTTAGTGCCAAAAGCTCACTGTGTACATGGGGGTGTGTACATAAAGTCCGATTGTGTTATACTAAATTATCGATAGTAATAGTATCCCGCTTCTAAAAGCAAGCGAGGTCCACATCGTATAGACTGCACTGCAGGGCTGGAGGAGTTTTTAAGTGGAGTTCGCTGGCTGTCGATAAGTCAAGCTCAAGATGGGCCAGACACTCTCCGAATACATCGAGCAATGGGTCCTACCTTTGCTGGAGTATGTGTTCGAGTGGAATTGTAAGTCAACATTTTTTTAGTGAGCAATATGTAGGCCTAGAGTCGTACAATGTTTTGTGTTCGTGGTTTCTGTACATGTTGTATTTCGCCATCCTCGTATATAAAGGGCGGGTTGGGTAAAAAGATTGTTTGAACCCTGTTAAAAATTTAACTAAAACAAAATGTGGCTAAGAAGTAAATCTTAGGGATAATTTGTGACTTGTTATAGTCTAGGCCCTTCTTTTGGATATACCACTCGGGTTAGCAACCTGATTGAATATGGAACCTTGTAGTTGTACATGTACACTGTAAAAAATGTTGGGTAAAACATGTTGGGCAGTACCATTTTAAAGGTAGTGTACACGATTGGTAATCTTCCGGTTTCTTTTAACTGAATTATTACGAAATACCTTACTAGACTGTAAGTTAATAGCAATCTCATCATCCTGTGAAATAAGGATGGTACCCGGTGTGCTGTCGTTTTCAAGAAAATTTGAAATATACAATGTATATCGTTTTCCAACGATTGATCCGCGTAACAATCGTTGGAAAAAATAACGGATTATTAAAAATACTGCCCTCTATTGACCGAATGTAGTTAGTCCGCGTTGCGTCTAAAATAGGTTGAAGGGCCTTCCTCCATGGTCACACTGACCACGATAACGATAACGAAAACGATGCCAATCAACGTTCTCTATTGGTGGATAGAACGCGCGCGTATTACACGCGCGACAATTCCACTAATCAGTGGCGTTCATTCTCACCGTTTTCGTTATTGTCGTCGTTATCGTGGCCAGTGTGACCGACCCGTAACAATCCGAAAACGGGCGCAAGGTTGCAATGTGTGTCGCGTAGTGTACCGACGCGACGGGCCGGATTGTAACAGTCGGCTCGTGTAGTTATGTGACCAATTGAAAACGATCCCGTTTACAAAAATTGGGCTTATTTTACAAGAGGGCGCTATATCAAATCCAGTTAACTGCCGCCCGACGGTTGAAAACGAAAGCCGTTTTTCTCTCGTTTTTGTCGCCATCCAAGAACGCAAAACTTTGAACAGGTCAGTGAAACGATATTTCCTATAAAATACTAACCCCCAAATCCGCCCATTTTTGAAAATTGCAGCAATGACCAATCATGTACACTACCTTTAACCCCAATTTGAAAATAAGCCCCTCACACCTTAGCAACGGCATGGCGACGCCATTACGTCGGTCAAGCTTTACTTTGAAGTACACAAACATTACGTGTAACGCACGGCGACCCGGACAAATACATCGACGACGACGCAACTCGGTGCCAAAGGCGGTGGATTTAAATTCTTTAGGCGGGGACAAAATTAGCAAGCGGGCGAAAGTTAAGGGTTACAATTATTGTATTATGTGTGATCCCTGGCTATACGGCATTCTGGGTTTATGACTTCTGACTAGCGCCCACCCGAACAAAGATACTGACAATTTGGGAGACCGCCAACATAGGGCAAGATAGCTCATCAGTTGGTAGAGCGCCGGTACGGTAACCCGGAGGTCGCAGGTTCGAATCCCGCTCCTGCCAGTATGCCTGCCTTGCACTACCACGAGCACCTGTGCCACTATGGAGTCAATGTTACTTTCCAACGCTGCCATCGTATCAAAGCCCCCACATAACATCAAGTTTGTTGTTCAAGTGCGGGAGAGAGACATTTTCCAAACTTTTGAATGGAAGTACACTAAGGATTGGATGGAAAGGGGTCTTAACACCAAAAAGATTTTCACAAAAATAAAGCCTGTGTCTGCCTCTGACACATTTTGAAAAGTTCCATCCCAAACAGATGATGAAGTGAAGGCCTATGTCATCCATGCCTTCAAGAATGTGGATTTAAACCCTGTGGTGGTTGTTTGCAATATTGGACTTTGGGATGGGTGCCGTATGTCAAGGAGCTACACACTGTTGTCCAAGAGAGCAGGCAAGCTAGAAGAGAATGCAAACAGTGTTTTATTGGAAAGATCATGACTAATTCTATTTTAGAAAATTATCAATTCAATTTGAACATCTATTTTTTGGGGTGCAACACCCAAAAGCATGTAGATTATATCGTAAATCTGTTCATTACATCTGCCACGCTTGGGCTATTCAATATGATTTGGATCTGGGTCTGGGTACTGCATTATTACATTGTGTTAATCATTACTATACACCCTGTAAAATTGGAATGTCTTTGTTGACTTGAAGACCCACACCAACTTGAAGAAGACTCAAGACCAAGTCAATATTACCGTGGTTGAACATTGGAATTTTGGTGGTGTCTTAAATTAATTAGTATTAGACTTGTTTATCACTCATCCCAGTATAGACAGCTGGCCTAGTTTTGAGTAAATGAATTTGCTCACATGCATAAATGTATATTTCTGGGTATGTTTTCTGAAAGTTCACAATTTTATTCTATGGAAAAGTTTATGTAGCACTTTGTGACTAACTAGGGTAAACATTTCCATTTTTTGGTTTGCCCAACTAAGGCTATCCAACTGAGGCTATCCACCTAAATTCATTTTATTCTGTAAAATTTGTTGTTGCTAATATGCTACACTTTATTATGCATAATGCTTCAAGAATTGATCCTATGGCATAGGCTTATAGAAAGCTTATTTCAGCTTCTCATTACTTGATTAATAATCGCAGCATGTTAATTTATTTTTAATTTTTGAATTTTCTGGATCACCTGTAAGTGTTTACTATTTTAGTTGCATGTACATTGATTTATATACTTGAAGGAAATTGTCCTTGGCCAGTAAATAAAAACCAGGGTCTGTAAACTCTGATGGGTTATAGTGCATTGCCTCGACTGTACAGGTTGATTGAAACCATCTGTCATCACTTCATTACATGTCAAAACATTCACCAAGGTAGTAAGGGGATGGTGATACACCTAGTTCATGTGTTTAAAGCCCTGCGGTTTTTTCTCTGAATGGGAAAACAATCTTTGAGGAGGTGGAAGGTCAATAAACGAGTCGAGCTAGCACTAATCGCCGGGCCGCCTAGTCGAGGCTCGCTCATCATCACGGCCGCTAGCGTCGAACGCCTTGACCAAGGCTATAGTGGCAGCAGAGTTAGCGGTCATTGTCATTGTTCTCACCAGTCGTGCGCATGCTCAGACTTACGCGCGCATGCTCAGAACATAGCAAAAAGGACCGTTATGTCTGCTGCCACCAGCTTCTCAAAGGTCTCCCATTAAAGGTACACACCGGCCTCAACCGGCCTCAAATAAGCAATTCAGAATCATGGATTATACTATTTAAAAGGTTGTTGTGGGGAAAAAAATACAAAATGTCTTTTCATTAACGAGAAATGGTCAAAAAACCGAAATAGGTCAAAGGTTAAAGTATGCGCTTTTCAAGCCGCAACAACCGTCCAGTTTTTGCGCAAGATTGCCTGTAGACTGGTGCTTTGCTTATGGATCCCACAACTATTGCAAGTCAAATGGAGGACACGGTGATCCAGTCTGCACGGTTGGACGGCCAGAATTATACATAAACAGTCATCACCACTGAGAGATCAATCAACAAGATCACGAGTCATGGAGAGCGTTGCATGACTTCCAAAGATAGTGACACCATGGAGCTCCATGGTGACACTATAGGTCAATAGGCCTAACCACAGGAGAATGGAAAAGTCTTCTTTTGATAAATAAACCATGTAAACTGTGACATACATGTATACGTGTACACAATTTCACACACACAGCAACCCCTTCCATGTACTACTACTGTACAGTCTAGAGACATGGTCAGGCCCAGCATCACTAGTCAAACGTCATTTTTACATACCTGTCCAACAAAATTCTGGCAAATACTGCATCTTTCATGCTGTCTTCATAATCAGTCTCAAGTTCGAGGGCTTGGTCCCTCAGCGTTTTCCATCTGGCTAGGTTAGGTGGTCCAACCATGGAGGAAAGTCCTTCCTCCATGGTCCAACCACTAGGCGGTCCTCACCAGCTCGACGATCAGAGTGCAGCGTTGACAGATTTATGCGGCAGCTATATGCTGGGTCTTCGCCCCGCCAGCCGCGGGGGCTATGCCGCGCCGGGCCCCACGCCGTGTCTCGTGAAACATGGGTCCGTCGCCTGGTCTTTCGGAAAAGTGTTACGACTTTCGCCAAAATTTCGCCAAATTGAAGTATAATCAACAATTAAACAATAGGTACAGTTTGGAAAAATAGTCATGATTATTATGGTTAAATTAAACTGGAATTTGGTTCAGTTATTGAAAGGTTTTACGGCTGGAAGTAAAACTAGCTCTAATGATCACTTGAGTTTCGTGAACCAAAATTTGGTGCAAGAAAGTCACGTGACTAATACGTTGTTTTTTTTATTACACGAAAACGGGAAAATTTCAAGTTGTCGCGCTTGGACCTTTATATTCCAATTAAGAAAACCCTTCCAGTCATGGTGAAATCTAATTTAGCGCCTAAAATTGCCCAAAAATCGCCCAAGAGGCCGGTAAAGATTGTTAATGTTATTAGTTAATTTGACCTATTTTGTGCTAAAACCAAGGATAAAAGGAGATACATGTAGGGCCTATAGGCCTACATGTAGTAGCTTTTTCGTAATCTTTGCTATACCGTTCGATAGCCTTCGTTCGATATCGATATTGGTATTAATTTAACACCGCGGCGACGTCTCATCCATTGGACCCCTGTGAGCTCATGGTATCATATACCCTATATATTGCAATTATTGTTCTATTTTTTTCGGGGAGACACATTCTTGCTTCGTCATGGCAGGGGCCATCAAGGGTAAAGGTGTTTTCAGTACGTGGACTTCTATTGTAAACACTGGCTCTGTACAAAGTCTAGGCCTACAAATGACATTATTGTAAACGTTTCTGCGCTTGTGAGCATGCAAGCCAACAAAACAAGCACAAACAGTTAATTTCCCTATAATTAAATGTTACTAAAACCACTGATATCCCAAGACATTATTCCGGTGCTAAACTGATCCCCTATAAAACAAGAAAAACTCGCCAGATTTCATGCAGACTGGCCGAAACGTTCTTGAGTTTTATGTGATTTCAGCCTGAGTAGTTTGGACGCGTTTATCAAGTCGTTTGTGAACGTAATTATTTTCGTAGATAACCGTCTAATGGCCAAACTGAAACCAGAAGACGTTGGATTGTACGATGTGTACGACTATAAGGGGGTGGCTCTTAACCTCGATGTTCTACCGAGCACCATGGAGGACCTCAAGACACTAGAGGTTCGTGATGATGACGTGTTCATCGTAACCTACCCCAAAGCAGGTGGGTGCTGTTATACATCTCGTATACTCGGACGGCAAAGTACCCCAACTCGATTTTCGGTATTCGTACTCGAAGATAAATGTACCCGGATCCGATTTCTTCAAATTGTACTCCTGTAAAAGTACTCGTATACTCGATCTCAGTTCTGTAAAGCTTATGGACAACAGAACAATGTCACTTCATGACCACCGTATTTTATAAACGAAAGTCCATCGCTATTTAAGAAAGTCCATCGTTAAAGTGTGCCCACATCGTGCACGTGTGTAGGCCGTACTGAACTTCGTTATATATCTCAGGTGATGGTCAGAATTATACAACACCTGAATAAATCCCAGCCATCCGATTGGTGGATCGTCGATCACGTGCATTGAATTATTTGTCCCATCGCACGACGCGAACCCCACCGCCAAAAGAAGTTCTATCACATGGTTCTATCAAACGGTAACGCGTTTGATAGAACTTCCCCGCCGCCACAACACGGCTGCCATTGGACTTGTTCCCGGTCCCTCCGTTGTCCTTCGGACTTCAAATGTATATTATATACATATGGGGACCGGGAACCTGTCTAGGCTGTCATTCACACAAAATGGCGGACGGTGTTTCCGAACCGCGGTTTGTTTGACGAAATATTGGAACTCGTATATAGGCGATGCTGACGCTGCTAACACAAAGAGACAAATTAAATATGCAGTCGAACGATTAAAGGAATTTGCAAGACACGCAGGAACAACAATTAAAGCTTTAACTGATTCGGAACTGGACCACTTTTTGTCGCGGTTTTATGCGGGACTGAGAAGGTAAACGACACGTTGTACACCAAGAAATCCATGCATGCAATCTGTCGGATTTATTCAGGCGTTGTATAAAACAAATAATGAATGTTTCACATTCGTGCAATGGTAAGAATAATTTCATTCGGTGACAGATGGAATTTCCCATTCCACTCGGCTTCGCCTCGTGGAATGGAACATTCAATCTGTCACCTCATGAAATTATTCTTACCATCGCACTCATAAACATTCATTATTTGTATAATGTCACACGTTCACATTACTGCAACATGCACATGGTTTACGGTATGTGATCCCAGTAAAAATTTAGTTACACCGTGCCTGTGAATGGGAGACTTTTGAGACGCTGGTGGCAGTAGACATACCGGTCCTTTTTTGAGAACAATGAAAACGGACCGATAAGTGTACATGCTTTGGGGTACAGAGGTGCATGAGGTAGGACGTGCACTTTTTACAGTGAACTTTTTACTGTGCACTAAGCAATTTTAAAAGCTTGATTCAAACTCATAAATTCAAGCAGGTGCCTGTAAATTGGCTCAAAACTTAAAGTAAGGAAAGCTACATTTTTTTCTGTCACCAAACGTGTAATGTCTGTGTGGACACTATGACCACTGCTGCATAAAGTGCTGAAATTTGCCATGATTTCAGGAACAACATGGACGCAGGAGATCATGTCTTGCATCCTCCATGATGGCAACCTAGAGAAGGTCAATAAGAAGCATACCATGAAGAGAGTCCCTTTCTTAGAGATGACAGTTGGGGGTGCAGTTCACGATAATGTAAGTTTGGTCTAATGGGAGATTTTTTGAGAAGCGTGGTGGCAGTAGACACACCGGTCCTTTTCCATTGTTCTCACCAGTCGTGCGCATGCTCAGATCTCCGCGCGCATATGTTCAGAACTAGCAAAAAGGACCGGTATGTCTGCTTCCACCAAGCGATACAGGCAGTGTACACAGATCCGATGCATCTCAAGATCTCATGTAGGCCTATAATACATGCGTGTGTGCGGTTGGCTTGTTTCCGATATATTGATTGAGGAAATCAATGAATCGAAACATGTACCCTGGCGTCCACATGTGATACTGCGTGAATACAAGTTGATATTGTCCGGTGTAGCGTGAAATTGTGTCACCATGGATCCATGAAATACTGTAGTATCCGTTCCAGGCACAGACTGGCGCCTTTCCAGGCAGTACATGTAGCTTTGAATCATGTGTGTTGCTGTATGAAGCATCTGAGTCGCAGCTGGTTACCCTTGTTTATGGATCTGACGTACTTTGTAAAATTCTTATTGTATCATTTGGTCAAAGGCTTCGACATGGAAAGTGTAAATTAACCCCTTGTTTGTAAAAGTTCCGTTTCTTATGTTAATTAAATAAAAGACAAGATATACAGGTCATATCTATAGATCGAATTACTTCAATGGCTAATCTCATGGTTTGTTTGACATACGGTACTGTATGGTACATTCATTTCTAGCTCATTAAATTAGAGAATACTGTGTACATTAATTTCTAGTTCATTAAATTAGAGAAAAGCTGTAAAAATATTGAACCATTTACACTGTTAGCTTTTCGCGGTACCTCAAAATGTATTTCCTATACAGTAGTTGAAAGTGACTCGTGACTCGGACTCGTGACTCGACCTTTGTGACTCGTGACTCGGACTCGGACTCGACCTGTATGACTCTGGACTCGGACTCGGACTCGGACTCGAGAGAGGTGACTTGGACTCGGACTCGATGTTTGGTGACTCGAATACAAGTCAGGATGATGGTGGTGCTGATGTGGTGATGGAAGTCATCGATGTTGATAATGACGACGGTGACAATGCTGACGATGAAGTTGGTGAGGAATAAAATGATCTGATCATGGTGGTAACGGTGTTAAAAGTAGTTGCAAAGAATTTCAATGCATAAGGCCAAAAGAAAATTGTATTTAATTGTTTTAAAGAAATCTTCACAATATCACCTTCTACCTCACAAAATGAAAACAGTTTTACTAAAATCATTGTCTTTAAATACAGCTACGACGGCACAATCGTGACATTTCGCCATCTCACTTTTAAATAAGCTTACTTTTTGCCTTCCGAGCGCCAGTTACACGACATGTAGTATTGTTTTCATGGGTGGTTTTTTTTGCCTAATAACTGTCTTTCCAATCACTTTATATTGGAACGCTGCTATCGGTTTTGCGTGTCTGTCTTAATTTCGGGCCAAATTGGTGTCTGTATAGCCGGTTATCTATTTTCAGGCGGGATTTTTAAGTTCGCTGTCTTGTCTCTTTAGATAAGGCAAAAATAATTTGGATAGAAAAAAAATGAACATATTTATATAGATGAGATAGTGTGATAGTTTAACATTGTGGTGATGAAAGTCACGATTACAATTCCGATGACTGTGCCAGGTTTTAGAGTGTAATCCTGCGCGCTTCCCTCGGAATAAGCCACTTCGGTATCTCAAAGGTTATTTTTCGGGATAAAATTGCGTAATGTCACGCCACGTTACGCGAACGCCTGTTCTGATTTAACGCGTGCGGGTTGTGCGACCACCTTTTGCGTTCACACGCGCGCGGTAGGTCACGCGGGTCATTCGGGATAAAATGTCATTGTGGACATGCGCAGTTGAAATACCGAACTGCAGCTTATTGGTAACTTCTTTGGTCCCTATTTGAGTGGAAATAAAAAAATCGGCCATATTATTTGTTACAGCAGAATGGTGCCCCAACCCAGCGGTGGGGAATTTGTTGGGGCAGAGTTTCCGAAATGACAATCCCCACTTTGGGAGTAGGGCACGCGGGGTAGAGGTGTGTCAAATTTGTGAGTCCCGTTATTTTCTTACACAGCTCCCCAGAACCCACAGGTTGATTGGCTGGATGCCGCGGAGTTCTCCCCGCCTCATCAAGTGCCACCTCCCGGGTCAACTCCTGCCTCCCCAGGTGTGGGAGAAGAAGATCAAGATTGTTTACGTCATCAGGAACCCCAAGGATTTAGTAACTTCCTATTTTAATCACCACGCGCTTTTGAACCCCTGCCGCACAATAGATTGGGACGATCACTTCGAAAGGTTCTACAGTGGACAGCGTAAGCCAGTTGTCTTGTTCTTGCAATCTTTTTTGCCACATGAATGCATCTCCCAAAACAGCTTTCTCTTGTCCCAATTTTGTTAAAATTTATTAGTATTGAGGCTGTTTCATATTATACGGAACGACCCAAAATATGTACACAAAAATGTAATCCCACTGTCGCTGTAAATGGCCTTTAGAGCGTTAACCGCAGAATAGGTCTATAGCGAGAAGACGGAAAAGCGGGAAATTTAAGAAAAGACCAGGAACCAGTGCAGAAATGTACATTTCACGTAAAATTCCCAGTAGATGTATATATGTCTCGGGACTTTCCAGCTAAATAGAATTTGAAATGCATTCGGAGCAAATTTCAAACAACTTAAAGGCCGTGTACATGATTGGTCATTGTTGCAATTTTCAAAAATGGGCGGATTTGTGGGTTAGTATGTTACAGGAAATATCGTTCCACTCACCTGTTCAAAGTTTTGCGTTGTTAGATGGCAAACAAAACCATGAGAAAAACAGCGCTCGTTTTCAACCGTCGGGCGAATGATAGCCTTTAGTCAAGGCGCGCGTGGCTACCAGCTGGACACGTGACGCACCCTGAATGCCAGCATGTCCAGGGCAGTTTTCCAACGATTTCCAGCTGGAAATCGTTGGAAGACGATATAAATTTCCACTTTTCTTGACAACGACAGCACACCTGGTGCCATAATTTCACAGGATGATTGAGACTACTATTAACTTACAGTCTAGTAAGGTATTTCGTAATAATTCAGTAAAACAAAAATTGGAGAATTACCAATCGTGTACACTACGTTTAAGAGTTCCACCGGTTCACCAAATATCTGAGTTTGTCGCTTAGCGCAATTTGACGCACACAACGTTTAAATTGTCCACCCTTTCCCATGCTGCATTGCGAAAAAAAACTCTCTGTGACACTGAGTATTTTTTGTGACCACTCTGATTTTTTTACCCTTTCCAAGTTGGATTTGGCAAATGGTGGGAACATTACCTGTACTTCTGGGAGAGGAGAAACGAAGACCACATATTATTTCTGCGATTTGAAGATATAAAATTGGTAAGTTTTAATGATTCGTTTAGCATTAAAGCTTGTACTTCAAAGACTAGTATAGGGAATAATTAAACAACATGAACTTGTATCATTGGTTATTTTGTTTACTTTTTTTAGTTTTCATTGATTGATTATTTTCCATGCATGTGTTATTTGTTGCCAAATTTGGGGCTTAATCCATTACATAAAAAATAACCTGATAATTAAAAATGAACAAAAAATGTTATGCAAATCGCCCATCACAAGGCCAAAGGCCACTCGAGGTGTGGGCTACAGAGGAAAGTGTGGAAGAACCAGCCCCGCACACTGAAACAAGACAAGATAATCTGATCTCTTCACAGTATGAATAGGGTTGGGTTGGGTAACTAGTCCACTGCATTAATAATGTCTCTACCCATATTAAGTGTAGAAGTGCTATATGTCCAGTGTTGTCGGCTCGAACCCACAACTTGCAGAATTACCCGCAGACCACGAATTCAATGCTCTAAACCACGACATGTATGTCTTCATTACATAAGCTTGACAAGGCAAGCTTTTATTACTCTCTGATGTTCACATTTTGTTTGGGGTTAGGTCCAACAGGAATTTATATTTGAGAACTCGAGACTGTATGGCATTTACTTCGATGATTATTGACAGTGTCTTACACACAGGACCTTCGCGGCACCGTGAAGCAAATCAGTGCGTTCCTGGGTAAATCTTTCTCCGATGACGTCATCGATGACATCACCGATCACTGCACCTTTAAGAACATGAAGAAGAACCCCATGACCAACCCAGATTCCATGATTTATAAGCTTCAAGGAAAGCCGGGAGAACGGAGTTTTATGCGCAAAGGTGCGTCCTGCCGATGGGATAAAAGGGGACCGAGCCACCTCCGTTTGTTTAAAAAGGGTTGATGTCTCAAGTATTTCAAATTGTTGTTTGGGCCCAGGTTTACTTTGCGTTATAATGCCATCCTGATCCTAAGGCCTACAAACCTTAAACAATTCCGGTGTCATATGAATATCCGACTCACATGAATATCCGACTCCTTTTCCCTATTATTGGGTAAACCCTCTCACGTGACCGACCACTCTCCCAATTACCGATATCATCGATCACTAATACTACCGTATTCCATAGTGACTAGATTTCATGCTACACCGGCATGGAGCTCGGAGGTGCCACTGTGGCCAGAACAAGAATGGTGTCGATCTCAAGAGTAATTTGGCGGATTCCCAGCCCAAACTCTAACCTTATCCTAAACCCTAATACCAACCTTAATCCTAATCCCCACCCTCACCTTACCTCAATCCTCACCTTGCCCCGTGTTTCTTATTGTTTTTGTATACGCGGCCTACTGAGCATGCGCAGTACAAGCAACAAGTCGAATTTTCAGGAAATCTGATATTCAATTTGAGAGCGAAGGGGTAACGGCAAATGTCACAATGCAACTGGCGACGTTACGAAGTTCGCTTCACTTTCGCATTCGTGTGAAGTATAAACTGGCCTTTTTTTGCCAAGGCGAGAAAAATCTGATAACTGACATTTCCAACGAGTGTGATTATTGCTTTCCAATGCGACTATCCTGAAATATCCTGATAATTCAGATCAAGGAGGTGGATAACTTGCATTGTCGACCGCTCAGTTTGAAAATTACCATCTCCGGTGCAGCCTCCCTCTATTGTTAATTGCCCCTGTTCCAAGTGGGAGGGGGGGGGGGGGGGTGTTCGCCTTTTTAAATTAAACATTGCATTACAAAATTGCTAGAACTAGCCCTGACACGTACAAGTCAATCGAGAAGACATATTCCTGGCTTTATTATTTGCAAAATCTTCAACACCCAGTCCAAATAAATAAAGAAGTTATACATGAAGACTGGTTAGTCCAGGCTTCCTCCTACGTGTACTCCGTCGCAGTGTAGGCCTTCGGAGTCTGGGTCTTTCTTTCTTTTCTTCTTTATTATTCGGCATTCAGCCGGGATAGCCCACGAAAGACATGTTGGCCCCAGCCGGGATTCGAATCAGGGTCACAGTGGTGGAAGGCGAGGAAAGTACCACTACACCAACCTGATTCCCCGTTGCATTCCCCGGTCTAAATCAATTATTGGATTTTCACAATGCAACCTTTCATTGGATTGGTATTTGCTAACTATCCTCCAATTACACTGTTAAAACGCTGTTTAAAGTTTTTAAACAACCTGGGTTGTTCATGTGCCCTGCTTAAACAACCAATGAAGTTTTTTTAAGCAGGGCACATGAACAACCTGGGTCCAATTTCATAAAGCTGTTAAGCACAACAATTTGCTTAGCATGCAAATGCTTCCTTGATAAAAACTGGATTACCAACCAGATTTCCATGTGTGGAATATTGCTTTTGACTGGTATTCAGCTGTTGTTTGCTTAGCATAAAAAATACATGGGTTTTTGGCTGGTAACCTGTTTTTATTAAGCAAGACATTTTCATGCTCAGCAAATTTGTGTGCTTAACAGCTCTATGAAATTGGCCCCTGGCTGTTTAACTTGTTTAAACAACTTTTTAAACAGCGTTTATTGTAATTAACTAACTGACTGATTTTCTATCTCTTGGGGTCAGGTGCTGTTGGCAACTGGAAAGCCCACTTGTCTGAATCCCAGAGCAAGGCTATAGACGAACTGTGCAGAGAAAAGCTAGCCGGCACCGGCCTTTCCTTCGACTGAACAATCAAGTACCAAACCATCAGATTGTCATGGCAAGGGATTTCAACTATAACACGGTTTTACTTTTTAACACGGAACGAATATTAAGCATTTAAAGGAATAGGATTTTTATGATAGGAATACATGCAAGACAACGTTGTGTAAGTAACTTTTTAGGTCTTTCGTAGTAACCGAGTAATTATTGTTTTTGTTATGTCATGCAAATCGTTACATATTGACGAGCCAACCTGAAAGCATGATGTCATCGGAGGCACAATAGTGATGTCGGCATAGCTTCAGGGGCGGATCCAGGATTGTTTGCAGAGCGGGGGGGGAGGGGTGTTTCAGAGTTTTGTCCTGTACATTTGCCAAACAAGTTTTTCAACGTTGGTGGCGCCATTTAACCTCTTTGTTTTGTTCTTACCTGTACACGCAAAATAAGACCTTTACGGGGTTTTGCTTTTCTTTTCTGGTTTGCTACGGTACTTATAGGCTTAGGCCCTTACAAGCAAAACCAAAAAATGTGCAACGAGCGGGGGGGGGGGGGGGATTCGACCCACAACCCCCCTCTGGATCCGCCCGCGCCTGAGCTTTGATACACACACAGCAAACTTTCATTTTTACATTCGTCTTTTTGTCATGTTTTCGTTGATTTCTACATGGGATATTTTGAGAACAGATTTTTGTACTGTTATTAATATGATCTTTTGACTGGGAGTTTGCAATTAAACACATTCTTGCTATCAGTTTGTAAACATGTTTACAAGCTAAACATTACGAGACATTTTTAGTATTTTAACATGTTAAACTGATAGCAATATATGTTTAGAAAAGTGTTTAATTGCTAAACACAGTTTTTGCAGTGTGTATAGGCCTACCATGCACATTTCGTCGGTGAAACTGCATACGACGTGGTAATCGTTCATTTGGCAAACGTCGTAAGCACAGTGTGACGTCACTACTCGGCAGGTCTACCAGATGCGATCACAAAGTTCCGAGACTGTTCCTGTTGCGAACGAACGGAGCGCAGCACAGTATGTGCATGTAGCAGGTGTATAGCAATAACTTTCGTAAGTATTCCAAGTTACATCGCCTGATCAACATCAGCAGCTGTGTTACACGCATTTTTGTGACCACTGGTACTTGAGTAGAGAGCGAACATCATATTTTGTGTCAAACTCGGCCAATCTGCAACGGAGACCCTTGAAATGCTTCAGAAAGCCTACGGCAATGAAGCAATAAGCCGGGCGAGGTGTTTTGAGTGGCATTCGCGTTTCAAGAGGGGTAGAACGTCACTGGAGGGCGACGAGAGGTCAGGGCGACCCTCCACGAGCACAACCCCTGAAAATATCCAAGAAATTTAAAGAATTGTGCGTCAGGATCATCGGATCACCATCTTGGACATTGCTTGATACTGTGGTTTTAAATTTTAATCGACAGGGCTTGATATTTATAGATTTACACAGATAATATGCAAATTATATGCCAGTCTTGTATTAGAGTTTAAACTCTGAAACTCAAAAATATTGGATATTTAATACACTCAGTAAGACACAGATTATATTTCTTTATCCTGCAATAACAATGATCTCACGGAAAAATGATCTAAAGAGAGGCTTACTAAACTCCACCAAGACTTGTAATACGAAAAGTTACCTTGTTATATCAAAAAATGCTCTAGAAATACTCCTTAAAAATTGTCTATGACAAGTAGACCACAAAAAGTATGGCACTCTAAAAATAGAAACATGCACCCTATAAAGGCACCACAATAATAATCACTCTCTTTCAACCAACAAATTTAAGGTAGATATATGAGCAAGCAAGGTACACAAATTACAGGCAATCAAATACTGAAGATTTCAATGACCGTTTAGCAAACAGAAAAGTAGGCAACCCTTGGCCCTTAAAAACTTGTTTGTTGTTGTTGTTTTATTTTATGTTTAATTCTTTGCAAACAAATTAAACAAAACTTAGTTTAAATTCAAACTTTAAATGAAATTCTTAGGCCACATCACCATCATCCTGCCGACTACGCTTGTGAGGAGGTGCTACGCTCGTGGAGAGGGGGAGCCTTCAGTGTGGGTAGAGGTACTCTGCATTGAGGAGGGGCTCTGCTTGGGGAGGGGTCTATTTCACTCTGGCCGAGCAAGACACGCAGGTTCAGAATGGTTCTTCTGCTTGTGCCCGGTGTGGCGTCCGGGCTTTATTGTCTGAAAAACAGCACCTGCAACAACTGGTGAAAGTTGTGCAGGCGGTCAATAAAATACATAGGCCTACATTTAGTTTTCTTATACAATTAAAGTTTACTGGTATTCCCTAATTAATAAAAAATGAATTAAAGGTGACTCCTAAATATTTTGTCTCTGTTGAACAGACTGTCTCAAATAAAGCAAATATATGAAAGAGTGGGGACCGTGGAATGGCATGATACGGGCAAGAAGGCATAAGTTAACTAGCACACGGGGCCCACCAATCATCAGCATTAAAGGGACACATTGCTTTGGATTTGCCGATTTGGGCTATAAAAACGAAATGGATATGGTTGGGAAGCTTTTTTAAAAGTAGAATATGAAGATTCACATAACTATCCCTTCAAATTGCGTGGTTTTTGTTTAATTTGTAAAAAATAACTGTCCGCCATTCATTTGTAGAACCAAATTTTTGACTCCACAAAATGGCATATTTCTATAGTGATTTGTATCGATATGATTAAAAGCTATTGAATTATGCACTATTCGAAAATCACCGGGATCGCTGGTTCAGTTAATCAATTGCTGCTACAGAATCGAAGCACAACCTACACCGAATTTGAACTCGTGAATCTGACCCCCCAAAAAATATTGCACACTAATAATCACCAGGAAGGTTTCAAGTTTGTCGTTAGCTTCACTTCCATGGGATTCGCATTCTTGTAAAAAACCCCGCTTCCAAAGAATCTCCTGAAAAGTGAAAAGTATGACAGCAACAGAGGAAATCAACGAATATCACTGCTTGTAAAAGGCTAATATGCAATTCAATTACGCAACATTATTATGCCTATTCAAACGCAAATAAGCACCTCATTGTTTAAAAAAAAATTATCTGACGTCACTTGTACAGCACAAAGGGTAAACTGTAGATCTACACAATGAGCAAAACTAAGTTGGCGGAGGAAACATACGTTCGTGTGCCTCATCAGGCCTCTAAATTTATTGCCAAATAGACGTGAACATAGGGGACGATTTACTACTGGAAATAAGTCTATGTTTCGCGGGTCAGATGTCGGGTCAGAGGCCAATTGTTTGTTTTGTAATCACTAGTCATTAATTACAACACATTATACGTGAACAACTCTTATAAACGATAAGGAACATTTCCAAACAGCAACATTTTATGACATTTGAAGGCAATGTGTCCCTTTAACACAAGAAATACACAAACCCATGCCTCCGAGTCCAATTCCACTGGCCAAACCAGGGCAAACACCCACCCATATATTCCATTTAATTAAAATAATAATACAGTTTCATTAACAGCCATCCATAGTGTCGCACCAATATACATGCACAATAATGCCACAGTATAAAGGTAAGACCCCGTGGACGCTGCCCGTGACATTGATACACAACACATAATGTCTACGTGATAATCTCTATACGGGACGCAAAACACTTTAATTCCCGACAGACTTCTACATTTTCAAAGACGAAAATCTCTCTTTATGCTTAATCAATATTTATCAAGATGACACCTAAAATAATCTTCAGACAATTGGGGTTAATTGAGTACCATTTAAAGCTATCAAGAAATATATGGTGTACTATAAGGGCCACCGCTCTAACGTGGTAAGACACATGGAATTAACGGGGTAAGACACATGGAATTAACGTGGTAAGACACATGGAATTAACGTGGTAAGACACATGGAATTAACGTGGTAAGACACATGGAATTAACGTGGTAAGACACATGGAATGTCGTGGTAAGACACGTTATTGACGTGGTAAGAGTGTTGATTGACGCAGTAAGAAATGTTGATTGACGCGGTAAGAAATGTTGGACTGACGCGGTAAGAGACGTACTTGATGTGGCGACAAAGTGGGACTGACGAGGTAAGCTTTATAAGAGAGGCTTCATGTAGTGTGGTAAGAGTTGCAGTGTTAGGGGTTGCCACTACGGTGGCCGATAGACAACGTAATTTCAAAAATATACATGTAAATCTTCAAAATCTTCAAAATGGGGTGGGATGGAGTGAGGTGGGTGGGTGGGGTGATGTGGGGTGGGGGAAATTGGATGAGGTGTAGTGATGTATGGTGCAAGTTAATTGGGTGACCTATTGGTATTGGCATATAAAAAGCTGACACACTCCACCATGACAGTGGCGTAGCCAGGCTCTTCCTAGAGGGGGGGGGGCATGGCTATTTTCAAGGGGGGAAATTCGACTTTGTTAAATAGGTCCACGCTATAGTAACGCATATCTACACACTACAAATAGCGACACCCCCCCCCCCCCCCCCAAAAAAAAATCCCAATTTTCCAGAGGGGGGAAGTCCCCCCCCCCCCCCTTGGCTACGCCACTGCACAATGATGCCCTTTTACCTTAATACCCAATCTGACGCCAAATATTTCAAATTTGTTATTTTGTTATATTAAAAAGGATAGAATGAGATTCGGGTGGAGATAGGATGGAATTAATTAATATTGGTTGTAGTGAGGGTGGAGGGGTGGTGTGGGGCCTCCCCTCCCGCCTTTGGCAGCGAGCCATGGCGGCTTTGCCGTTCTAGTTTAAATAGCACACTGACCAATGGTGTCAACATAGACGTGGCGAGGGGGGAGGGGGGCAAGGGGCCCTTATCCCCACTTGAAATTCACAAAAGGCGTTTGTGTTTGTAGTTTTTTTTATAAATAAATAAAAAAGAAGACACGGTGCCAAGTTAATGTCGTACTCAATTGAATGTATATTTAAAACACTCGAAGCCTGCTGAAAGGGGCCTAAAATGTGACTACAATAGGCCCATCGCCACTACGCCACTAAAGTCTCTCTTACCGCGTCAATCAACACTCTTACCGCGCCAATAACGTGTCTTACCGCAATATTCCATGTGTCTTACCACGTTGGAGCGGTGGCCCTTATAGTACACCATAATAAATATGAAAAACATTTAAAATCAGAGATTTAAAAGTAAGAATAAGAATGAGTGTGTTTACCTGGTGAAAGTTGTGCAGGCGGTGAGGTTAAAGGTCACGCTACACCAGAGCCCGCGAAACCGGTGAATTATAACAATGGAACGTGTAGTAGATGTCGGGACACAAGCAGATTATATTGTACAGAATTTTTAAACATGAACTTAGAAGGCGAAAACGAAAACACATACATAACACCTTAAAGGGACACATTGCCTTCAAATGTCATGAAATGTTGATGTTTTGAAATGTTCCTCATCTTTTATAAGAGTTGTTCACGCAAAAAGCACGTATAATGTGTTGTAATTAGTGAGTAGTGATTATAAAACAAAAAATTGGCCTCTGACTCCTGACATCTGACCCGCGAAACATAGACTTATTTCCAGTAGTAAATACCACCGTCTAAATAATGCGCAAAATACGCTGTAAGAGTCTTTAGGCTGGCGCCGCAGCCAGTGGCCTTGTAAACCTATCAGATGATCGCCAGGTACCATTCTCTATACCTCGCGACACATATCGCCAGTGCTGCGCGCGCCGTGCCACAGTACATAAAAATGGATCAACAGAATGTACTTCAACCAGCTGCGACTGGAAATACGACTGGTGAACATGGTCCGCCATTTTGTGGAGTCAAAAATTTGGTTCTACAAAATGGCGGACCGTTATTTGTCACGAAATCAAACAAAAACCACGCAATTTGAAGGGATAGTTATGTGAATCTTTATATTTTACTTTTAAAAAAGCTTCCCAACCATATCCATTTCAGTTTTATAGCCCAAATCGCAAAAACCAAAGCAATGTGTCCCTTTAAGGCAACGCGCGAGGGCGCACGGAGGGCAACGACCCCCTTTACATTTATATAAATGATTTACCTGCCAATCTATCATCAAATGTGAGATTATTCGCAGATGATTGTATACTCTATCGAGAGGTCAAGAGCCATCACGACACTGAGTGCCTTCAAATAGACATCAATAATCTGAGAGATTGGGAGTCAAATGGGTTTTAATAAAGCCAAATGTTTTAGTATGAGAGTTACACACAAATTAAAACCAATCCTTAATAAGTATTCAATGGGCAATCACATCCTTGATGAAGTGAAAAACCACCCCTACCTTGGGGTGGAATTGTCATCTGACATGTCTTGGAACAAACATATCAATCAAATTTCAACTAAAGCCAACAGGACACTCGGGCTACTTAGGAGGAACCTAAAGTTGTGATAGGTTAACCAAAAGCACAGCCTATTTTGCTCTGGTCCGTGCACTCTTGGATTATTGCCACACAGTCTGGGATCCACACCAATTAACAGATCAACAAAGACACCATAGAAAAGGTTCAGAGACGTGCTGCAAGATTTGTTTCCAATGATTACAGCCGTCAATCTAGCGTGAGCAAAATGCTTAATCAACTGGAGTGGGATACTCTTGAAACCAGACGTATAAGAGCTCGTTTACAAGTCATTTATAAAGAAACGCATGGCCTTATCCCAAGCAATACATTGTATTTCGGAGCATCTCATTGATCACAATTCATGTCAATTAAAACCACAAATTCACGTAAGAGTGCTGGCAAATTTATCTACAAACGCATCTTCGCAAACAAGAACTGTTACCAGAAATCCTTGTATCCTAAAACACTTCCTGTTTGGAACATGCTAACTGATGTGGCTCGTTGTGCCCCAACCTTACAAAGTTTCAAGAACCAACTTCTAAAAATCGAGGGCCAGCAGCTCCAAAATTAGTTTGCGCCGACTCCTTGTACTGCGCTAACTGTACGGTATAGCCACACCAGGCGTTTGTACAGAAGCAAACAGATACAGATACTCCCCATTTTAAATTTGGAAAAAAAATTTTTTTCATTTAGATGCTAAATGGTTAGTGTAAATAAAATAGTTTTTCCATATGGAATTGGTAATTTGTTGGAATCGGATAAGTAATGATCTTTCCAATAAGACATTCCACAAAAACAAAAAGATCGACAGACGACCAGTAACAAATTTAATTAGTTTCAAATTGTGAATGAAGAGCGGGACGCTCCTAATGTATATCATCATCATCATTCTTCGCGCCAAGCACATAATAAAACAATACATTTTACTATAACCAAAATGGAGTGCACACTTTACAGTACTAGTGTATTGAGTTGTTTCATTCAAAGCTATACTTTTTTCAATAATTTGTAGAGAAAGAAATCCATTAAATTGAAATTGTTAGTTCAAGCAAAGACTGCATGTGAGCGTCGGCCGTCCATGCATTGATTGTTGACAAAAGTTGCGACTGGCACAAAACCCCCTGCAATACACCGATCGGACATATTTGCTTTGCCTTTGTAAGGCAAAGGTTGCGAAGGATTACAAAATATGAGCTAGACAGTGGTCATCAGATTGATCAATCAAGACCTTTAGTGCCAAAAGCTCACTGTGTACATGGGGGTGTGTACATAAAGTCCGATTGTGTTATACTAAATTATCGATAGTAATAGTATCCCGCTTCTAAAAGCAAGCGAGGTCCACATCGTATAGACTGCACTGCAGGGCTGGAGGAGTTTTTAAGTGGAGTTCGCTGGCTGTCGATAAGTCAAGCTCAAGATGGGCCAGACACTCTCCGAATACATCGAGCAATGGGTCCTACCTTTGCTGGAGTATGTGTTCGAGTGGAATTGTAAGTCAACATTTTTTTAGTGAGCAATATGTAGGCCTAGAGTCGTACAATGTTTTGTGTTCGTGGTTTCTGTACATGTTGTATTTCGCCATCCTCGTATATAAAGGGCGGGTTGGGTAAAAAGATTGTTTGAACCCTGTTAAAAATTTAACTAAAACAAAATGTGGCTAAGAAGTAAATCTTAGGGATAATTTGTGACTTGTTATAGTCTAGGCCCTTCTTTTGGATATACCACTCGGGTTAGCAACCTGATTGAATATGGAACCTTGTAGTTGTACATGTACACTGTAAAAAATGTTGGGTAAAACATGTTGGGCAGTACCATTTTAAAGGTAGTGTACACGATTGGTAATCTTCCGGTTTCTTTTAACTGAATTATTACGAAATACCTTACTAGACTGTAAGTTAATAGCAATCTCATCATCCTGTGAAATAAGGATGGTACCCGGTGTGCTGTCGTTTTCAAGAAAATTTGAAATATACAATGTATATCGTTTTCCAACGATTGATCCGCGTAACAATCGTTGGAAAAAATAACGGATTATTAAAAATACTGCCCTCTATTGACCGAATGTAGTTAGTCCGCGTTGCGTCTAAAATAGGTTGAAGGGCCTTCCTCCATGGTCACACTGACCACGATAACGATAACGAAAACGATGCCAATCAACGTTCTCTATTGGTGGATAGAACGCGCGCGTATTACACGCGCGACAATTCCACTAATCAGTGGCGTTCATTCTCACCGTTTTCGTTATTGTCGTCGTTATCGTGGCCAGTGTGACCGACCCGTAACAATCCGAAAACGGGCGCAAGGTTGCAATGTGTGTCGCGTAGTGTACCGACGCGACGGGCCGGATTGTAACAGTCGGCTCGTGTAGTTATGTGACCAATTGAAAACGATCCCGTTTACAAAAATTGGGCTTATTTTACAAGAGGGCGCTATATCAAATCCAGTTAACTGCCGCCCGACGGTTGAAAACGAAAGCCGTTTTTCTCTCGTTTTTGTCGCCATCCAAGAACGCAAAACTTTGAACAGGTCAGTGAAACGATATTTCCTATAAAATACTAACCCCCAAATCCGCCCATTTTTGAAAATTGCAGCAATGACCAATCATGTACACTACCTTTAACCCCAATTTGAAAATAAGCCCCTCACACCTTAGCAACGGCATGGCGACGCCATTACGTCGGTCAAGCTTTACTTTGAAGTACACAAACATTACGTGTAACGCACGGCGACCCGGACAAATACATCGACGACGACGCAACTCGGTGCCAAAGGCGGTGGATTTAAATTCTTTAGGCGGGGACAAAATTAGCAAGCGGGCGAAAGTTAAGGGTTACAATTATTGTATTATGTGTGATCCCTGGCTATACGGCATTCTGGGTTTATGACTTCTGACTAGCGCCCACCCGAACAAAGATACTGACAATTTGGGAGACCGCCAACATAGGGCAAGATAGCTCATCAGTTGGTAGAGCGCCGGTACGGTAACCCGGAGGTCGCAGGTTCGAATCCCGCTCCTGCCAGTATGCCTGCCTTGCACTACCACGAGCACCTGTGCCACTATGGAGTCAATGTTACTTTCCAACGCTGCCATCGTATCAAAGCCCCCACATAACATCAAGTTTGTTGTTCAAGTGCGGGAGAGAGACATTTTCCAAACTTTTGAATGGAAGTACACTAAGGATTGGATGGAAAGGGGTCTTAACACCAAAAAGATTTTCACAAAAATAAAGCCTGTGTCTGCCTCTGACACATTTTGAAAAGTTCCATCCCAAACAGATGATGAAGTGAAGGCCTATGTCATCCATGCCTTCAAGAATGTGGATTTAAACCCTGTGGTGGTTGTTTGCAATATTGGACTTTGGGATGGGTGCCGTATGTCAAGGAGCTACACACTGTTGTCCAAGAGAGCAGGCAAGCTAGAAGAGACTGCAAACAGTGTTTTATTGGAAAGATCATGACTAATTCTATTTTAGAAAATTATCAATTCAATTTGAACATCTATTTTTCGGGGTGCAACACCCAAAAGCATGTAGATTATATCGTAAATCTGTTCATTACATCTGCCACGCTTGGGCTATTCAATATGATTTGGATCTGGGTCTGGGTACTGCATTATTACATTGTGTTAATCATTACTATACACCCTGTAAAATTGGAATGTCTTTGTTGACTTGAAGACCCACACCAACTTGAAGAAGACTCAAGACCAAGTCAATATTACCGTGGTTGAACATTGGAATTTTGGTGGTGTCTTAAATTAATTAGTATTAGACTTGTTTATCACTCATCCCAGTATAGACAGCTGGCCTAGTTTTGAGTAAATGAATTTGCTCACATGCATACATGTATATTTCTGGGTATGTTTTCTGAAAGTTCACAATTTTATTCTATGGAAAAGTTTATGTAGCACTTTGTGACTAACTAGGGTAAACATTTCCATTTTTTGGTTTGCCCAACTAAGGCTATCCAACTGAGGCTATCCACCTAAATTCATTTTATTCTGTAAAATTTGTTGTTGCTAATATGCTACACTTTATTATGCATAATGCTTCAAGAATTGATCCTATGGCATAGGCTTATAGAAAGCTTATTTCAGCTTCTCATTACTTGATTAATAATCGCAGCATGTTAATTTATTTTTAATTTTTGAATTTTCTGGATCACCTGTAAGTGTTTACTATTTTAGTTGCATGTACATTGATTTATATACTTGAAGGAAATTGTCCTTGGCCAGTAAATAAAAACCAGGGTCTGTAAACTCTGATGGGTTATAGTGCATTGCCTCGACTGTACAGGTTGATTGAAACCATCTGTCATCACTTCATTACATGTCAAAACATTCACCAAGGTAGTAAGGGGATGGTGATACACCTAGTTCATGTGTTTAAAGCCCTGCGGTTTTTTCTCTGAATGGGAAAACAATCTTTGAGGAGGTGGAAGGTCAATAAACGAGTCGAGCTAGCACTAATCGCCGGGCCGCCTAGTCGAGGCTCGCTCATCATCACGGCCGCTAGCGTCGAACGCCTTGACCAAGGCTATAGTGGCAGCAGAGTTAGCGGTCATTGTCATTGTTCTCACCAGTCGTGCGCATGCTCAGACTTACGCGCGCATGCTCAGAACATAGCAAAAAGGACCGTTATGTCTGCTGCCACCAGCTTCTCAAAGGTCTCCCATTAAAGGTACACACCGGCCTCAACCGGCCTCAAATAAGCAATTCAGAATCATGGATTATACTATTTAAAAGGTTGTTGTGGGGAAAAAAATACAAAATGTCTTTTCATTAACGAGAAATGGTCAAAAAACCGAAATAGGTCAAAGGTTAAAGTATGCGCTTTTCAAGCCGCAACAACCGTCCAGTTTTTGCGCAAGATTGCCTGTAGACTGGTGCTTTGCTTATGGATCCCACAACTATTGCAAGTCAAATGGAGGACACGGTGATCCAGTCTGCACGGTTGGACGGCCAGAATTATACATAAACAGTCATCACCACTGAGAGATCAATCAACAAGATCACGAGTCATGGAGAGCGTTGCATGACTTCCAAAGATAGTGACACCATGGAGCTCCATGGTGACACTATAGGTCAATAGGCCTAACCACAGGAGAATGGAAAAGTCTTCTTTTGATAAATAAACCATGTAAACTGTGACATACATGTATACGTGTACACAATTTCACACACACAGCAACCCCTTCCATGTACTACTACTGTACAGTCTAGAGACATGGTCAGGCCCAGCATCACTAGTCAAACGTCATTTTTACATACCTGTCCAACAAAATTCTGGCAAATACTGCATCTTTCATGCTGTCTTCATAATCAGTCTCAAGTTCGAGGGCTTGGTCCCTCAGCGTTTTCCATCTGGCTAGGTTAGGTGGTCCAACCATGGAGGAAAGTCCTTCCTCCATGGTCCAACCACTAGGCGGTCCTCACCAGCTCGACGATCAGAGTGCAGCGTTGACAGATTTATGCGGCAGCTATATGCTGGGTCTTCGCCCCGCCAGCCGCGGGGGCTATGCCGCGCCGGGCCCCACGCCGTGTCTCGTGAAACATGGGTCCGTCGCCTGGTCTTTCGGAAAAGTGTTACGACTTTCGCCAAAATTTCGCCAAATTGAAGTATAATCAACAATTAAACAATAGGTACAGTTTGGAAAAATAGTCATGATTATTATGGTTAAATTAAACTGGAATTTGGTTCAGTTATTGAAAGGTTTTACGGCTGGAAGTAAAACTAGCTCTAATGATCACTTGAGTTTCGTGAACCAAAATTTGGTGCAAGAAAGTCACGTGACTAACGTTGTTTTTTTTATTACACGAAAACGGGAAAATTTCAAGTTGTCGCGCTTGGACCTTTATATTCCAATTAAGAAAACCCTTCCAGTCATGGTGAAATCTAATTTAGCGCCTAAAATTGCCCAAAAATCGCCCAAGAGGCCGGTAAAGATTGTTAATGTTATTAGTTAATTTGACCTATTTTGTGCTAAAACCAAGGATAAAAGGAGATACATGTAGGGCCTATAGGCCTACATGTAGTAGCTTTTTCGTAATCTTTGCTATACCGTTCGATAGCCTTCGTTCGATATCGATATTGGTATTAATTTAACACCGCGGCGACGTCTCATCCATTGGACCCCTGTGAGCTCATGGTATCATATACCCTATATATTGCAATTATTGTTCTATTTTTTTCGGGGAGACACATTCTTGCTTCGTCATGGCAGGGGCCATCAAGGGTAAAGGTGTTTTCAGTACGTGGACTTCTATTGTAAACACTGGCTCTGTACAAAGTCTAGGCCTACAAATGACATTATTGTAAACGTTTCTGCGCTTGTGAGCATGCAAGCCAACAAAACAAGCACAAACAGTTAATTTCCCTATAATTAAATGTTACTAAAACCACTGATATCCCAAGACATTATTCCGGTGCTAAACTGATCCCCTATAAAACAAGAAAAACTCGCCAGATTTCATGCAGACTGGCCGAAACGTTCTTGAGTTTTATGTGATTTCAGCCTGAGTAGTTTGGACGCGTTTATCAAGTCGTTTGTGAACGTAATTATTTTCGTAGATAACCGTCTAATGGCCAAACTGAAACCAGAAGACGTTGGATTGTACGATGTGTACGACTATAAGGGGGTGGCTCTTAACCTCGATGTTCTACCGAGCACCATGGAGGACCTCAAGACACTAGAGGTTCGTGATGATGACGTGTTCATCGTAACCTACCCCAAAGCAGGTGGGTGCTGTTATACATCTCGTATACTCGGACGGCAAAGTACCCCAACTCGATTTTCGGTATTCGTACTCGAAGATAAATGTACCCGGATCCGATTTCTTCAAATTGTACTCCTGTAAAAGTACTCGTATACTCGATCTCAGTTCTGTAAAGCTTATGGACAACAGAACAATGTCACTTCATGACCACCGTATTTTATAAACGAAAGTCCATCGCTATTTAAGAAAGTCCATCGTTAAAGTGTGCCCACATCGTGCACGTGTGTAGGCCGTACTGAACTTCGTTATATATCTCAGGTGATGGTCAGAATTATACAACACCTGAATAAATCCCAGCCATCCGATTGGTGGATCGTCGATCACGTGCATTGAATTATTTGTCCCATCGCACGACGCGAACCCCACCGCCAAAAGAAGTTCTATCACATGGTTCTATCAAACGGTAACGCGTTTGATAGAACTTCCCCGCCGCCACAACACGGCTGCCATTGGACTTGTTCCCGGTCCCTCCGTTGTCCTTCGGACTTCAAATGTATATTATATACATATGGGGACCGGGAACCTGTCTAGGCTGTCATTCACACAAAATGGCGGACGGTGTTTCCGAACCGCGGTTTGTTTGACGAAATATTGGAACTCGTATATAGGCGATGCTGACGCTGCTAACACAAAGAGACAAATTAAATATGCAGTCGAACGATTAAAGGAATTTGCAAGACACGCAGGAACAACAATTAAAGCTTTAACTGATTCGGAACTGGACCACTTTTTGTCGCGGTTTTATGCGGGACTGAGAAGGTAAACGACACGTTGTACACCAAGAAATCCATGCATGCAATCTGTCGGATTTATTCAGGCGTTGTATAAAACAAATAATGAATGTTTCACATTCGTGCAATGGTAAGAATAATTTCATTCGGTGACAGATGGAATTTCCCATTCCACTCGGCTTCGCCTCGTGGAATGGAACATTCAATCTGTCACCTCATGAAATTATTCTTACCATCGCACTCATAAACATTCATTATTTGTATAATGTCACACGTTCACATTACTGCAACATGCACATGGTTTACGGTATGTGATCCCAGTAAAAATTTAGTTACACCGTGCCTGTGAATGGGAGACTTTTGAGACGCTGGTGGCAGTAGACATACCGGTCCTTTTTTGAGAACAATGAAAACGGACCGATAAGTGTACATGCTTTGGGGTACAGAGGTGCATGAGGTAGGACGTGCACTTTTTACAGTGAACTTTTTACTGTGCACTAAGCAATTTTAAAAGCTTGATTCAAACTCATAAATTCAAGCAGGTGCCTGTAAATTGGCTCAAAACTTAAAGTAAGGAAAGCTACATTTTTTCTGTCACCAAACGTGTAATGTCTGTGTGGACACTATGACCACTGCTGCATAAAGTGCTGAAATTTGCCATGATTTCAGGAACAACATGGACGCAGGAGATCATGTCTTGCATCCTCCATGATGGCAACCTAGAGAAGGTCAATAAGAAGCATACCATGAAGAGAGTCCCTTTCTTAGAGATGACAGTTGGGGGTGCAGTTCACGATAATGTAAGTTTGGTCTAATGGGAGATTTTTTGAGAAGCGTGGTGGCAGTAGACACACCGGTCCTTTTCCATTGTTCTCACCAGTCGTGCGCATGCTCAGATCTCCGCGCGCATATGTTCAGAACTAGCAAAAAGGACCGGTATGTCTGCTTCCACCAAGCGATACAGGCAGTGTACACAGATCCGATGCATCTCAAGATCTCATGTAGGCCTATAATACATGCGTGTGTGCGGTTGGCTTGTTTCCGATATATTGATTGAGGAAATCAATGAATCGAAACATGTACCCTGGCGTCCACATGTGATACTGCGTGAATACAAGTTGATATTGTCCGGTGTAGCGTGAAATTGTGTCACCATGGATCCATGAAATACTGTAGTATCCGTTCCAGGCACAGACTGGCGCCTTTCCAGGCAGTACATGTAGCTTTGAATCATGTGTGTTGCTGTATGAAGCATCTGAGTCGCAGCTGGTTACCCTTGTTTATGGATCTGACGTACTTTGTAAAATTCTTATTGTATCATTTGGTCAAAGGCTTCGACATGGAAAGTGTAAATTAACCCCTTGTTTGTAAAAGTTCCGTTTCTTATGTTAATTAAATAAAAGACAAGATATACAGGTCATATCTATAGATCGAATGACTTCAATGGCTAATCTCATGGTTTGTTTGACATACGGTACTGTATGGTACATTCATTTCTAGCTCATTAAATTAGAGAATACTGTGTACATTAATTTCTAGTTCATTAAATTAGAGAAAAGCTGTAAAAATATTGAACCATTTACACTGTTAGCTTTTCGCGGTACCTCAAAATGTATTTCCTATACAGTAGTTGAAAGTGACTCGTGACTCGGACTCGTGACTCGACCTTTGTGACTCGTGACTCGGACTCGGACTCGACCTGTATGACTCTGGACTCGGACTCGGACTCGGACTCGAGAGAGGTGACTTGGACTCGGACTCGATGTTTGGTGACTCGAATACAAGTCAGGATGATGGTGGTGCTGATGTGGTGATGGAAGTCATCGATGTTGATAATGACGACGGTGACAATGCTGACGATGAAGTTGGTGAGGAATAAAATGATCTGATCATGGTGGTAACGGTGTTAAAAGTAGTTGCAAAGAATTTCAATGCATAAGGCCAAAAGAAAATTGTATTTAATTGTTTTAAAGAAATCTTCACAATATCACCTTCTACCTCACAAAATGAAAACAGTTTTACTAAAATCATTGTCTTTAAATACAGCTACGACGGCACAATCGTGACATTTCGCCATCTCACTTTTAAATAAGCTTACTTTTTGCCTTCCGAGCGCCAGTTACACGACATGTAGTATTGTTTTCATGGGTGGTTTTTTTTGCCTAATAACTGTCTTTCCAATCACTTTATATTGGAACGCTGCTATCGGTTTTGCGTGTCTGTCTTAATTTCGGGCCAAATTGGTGTCTGTATAGCCGGTTATCTATTTTCAGGCGGGATTTTTAAGTTCGCTGTCTTGTCTCTTTAGATAAGGCAAAAATAATTTGGATAGAAAAAAAATGAACATATTTATATAGATGAGATAGTGTGATAGTTTAACATTGTGGTGATGAAAGTCACGATTACAATTCCGATGACTGTGCCAGGTTTTAGAGTGTAATCCTGCGCGCTTCCCTCGGAATAAGCCACTTCGGTATCTCAAAGGTTATTTTTCGGGATAAAATTGCGTAATGTCACGCCACGTTACGCGAACGCCTGTTCTGATTTAACGCGTGCGGGTTGTGCGACCACCTTTTGCGTTCACACGCGCGCGGTAGGTCACGCGGGTCATTCGGGATAAAATGTCATTGTGGACATGCGCAGTTGAAATACCGAACTGCAGCTTATTGGTAACTTCTTTGGTCCCTATTTGAGTGGAAATAAAAAAATCGGCCATATTATTTGTTACAGCAGAATGGTGCCCCAACCCAGCGGTGGGGAATTTGTTGGGGCAGAGTTTCCGAAATGACAATCCCCACTTTGGGAGTAGGGCACGCGGGGTAGAGGTGTGTCAAATTTGTGAGTCCCGTTATTTTCTTACACAGCTCCCCAGAACCCACAGGTTGATTGGCTGGATGCCGCGGAGTTCTCCCCGCCTCATCAAGTGCCACCTCCCGGGTCAACTCCTGCCTCCCCAGGTGTGGGAGAAGAAGATCAAGATTGTTTACGTCATCAGGAACCCCAAGGATTTAGTAACTTCCTATTTTAATCACCACGCGCTTTTGAACCCCTGCCGCACAATAGATTGGGACGATCACTTCGAAAGGTTCTACAGTGGACAGCGTAAGCCAGTTGTCTTGTTCTTGCAATCTTTTTTGCCACATGAATGCATCTCCCAAAACAGCTTTCTCTTGTCCCAATTTTGTTAAAATTTATTAGTATTGAGGCTGTTTCATATTATACGGAACGACCCAAAATATGTACACAAAAATGTAATCCCACTGTCGCTGTAAATGGCCTTTAGAGCGTTAACCGCAGAATAGGTCTATAGCGAGAAGACGGAAAAGCGGGAAATTTAAGAAAAGACCAGGAACCAGTGCAGAAATGTACATTTCACGTAAAATTCCCAGTAGATGTATATATGTCTCGGGACTTTCCAGCTAAATAGAATTTGAAATGCATTCGGAGCAAATTTCAAACAACTTAAAGGCCGTGTACATGATTGGTCATTGTTGCAATTTTCAAAAATGGGCGGATTTGTGGGTTAGTATGTTACAGGAAATATCGTTCCACTCACCTGTTCAAAGTTTTGCGTTGTTAGATGGCAAACAAAACCATGAGAAAAACAGCGCTCGTTTTCAACCGTCGGGCGAATGATAGCCTTTAGTCAAGGCGCGCGTGGCTACCAGCTGGATACGTGACGCACCCTGAATGCCAGCATGTCCAGGGCAGTTTTCCAACGATTTCCAGCTGGAAATCGTTGGAAGACGATATAAATTTCCACTTTTCTTGACAACGACAGCACACCTGGTGCCATAATTTCACAGGATGATTGAGACTACTATTAACTTACAGTCTAGTAAGGTATTTCGTAATAATTCAGTAAAACAAAAATTGGAGAATTACCAATCGTGTACACTACGTTTAAGAGTTCCACCGGTTCACCAAATATCTGAGTTTGTCGCTTAGCGCAATTTGACGCACACAACGTTTAAATTGTCCACCCTTTCCCATGCTGCATTGCGAAAAAAAACTCTCTGTGACACTGAGTATTTTTTGTGACCACTCTGATTTTTTTACCCTTTCCAAGTTGGATTTGGCAAATGGTGGGAACATTACCTGTACTTCTGGGAGAGGAGAAACGAAGACCACATATTATTTCTGCGATTTGAAGATATAAAATTGGTAAGTTTTAATGATTCGTTTAGCATTAAAGCTTGTACTTCAAAGACTAGTATAGGGAATAATTAAACAACATGAACTTGTATCATTGGTTATTTTGTTTACTTTTTTTAGTTTTCATTGATTGATTATTTTCCATGCATGTGTTATTTGTTGCCAAATTTGGGGCTTAATCCATTACATAAAAAATAACCTGATAATTAAAAATGAACAAAAAATGTTATGCAAATCGCCCATCACAAGGCCAAAGGCCACTCGAGGTGTGGGCTACAGAGGAAAGTGTGGAAGAACCAGCCCCGCACACTGAAACAAGACAAGATAATCTGATCTCTTCACAGTATGAATAGGGTTGGGTTGGGTAACTAGTCCACTGCATTAATAATGTCTCTACCCATATTAAGTGTAGAAGTGCTATATGTCCAGTGTTGTCGGCTCGAACCCACAACTTGCAGAATTACCCGCAGACCACGAATTCAATGCTCTAAACCACGACATGTATGTCTTCATTACATAAGCTTGACAAGGCAAGCTTTTATTACTCTCTGATGTTCACATTTTGTTTGGGGTTAGGTCCAACAGGAATTTATATTTGAGAACTCCAGACTGTATGGCATTTACTTCGATGATTATTGACAGTGTCTTACACACAGGACCTTCGCGGCACCGTGAAGCAAATCAGTGCGTTCCTGGGTAAATCTTTCTCCGATGACGTCATCGATGACATCACCGATCACTGCACCTTTAAGAACATGAAGAAGAACCCCATGACCAACCCAGATTCCATGATTTATAAGCTTCAAGGAAAGCCGGGAGAACGGAGTTTTATGCGCAAAGGTGCGTCCTGCCGATGGGATAAAAGGGGACCGAGCCACCTCCGTTTGTTTAAAAAGGGTTGATGTCTCAAGTATTTCAAATTGTTGTTTGGGCCCAGGTTTACTTTGCGTTATAATGCCATCCTGATCCTAAGGCCTACAAACCTTAAACAATTCCGGTGTCATATGAATATCCGACTCACATGAATATCCGACTCCTTTTCCCTATTATTGGGTAAACCCTCTCACGTGACCGACCACTCTCCCAATTACCGATATCATCGATCACTAATACTACCGTATTCCATAGTGACTAGATTTCATGCTACACCGGCATGGAGCTCGGAGGTGCCACTGTGGCCAGAACAAGAATGGTGTCGATCTCAAGAGTAATTTGGCGGATTCCCAGCCCAAACTCTAACCTTATCCTAAACCCTAATACCAACCTTAATCCTAATCCCCACCCTCACCTTACCTCAATCCTCACCTTGCCCCGTGTTTCTTATTGTTTTTGTATACGCGGCCTACTGAGCATGCGCAGTACAAGCAACAAGTCGAATTTTCAGGAAATCTGATATTCAATTTGAGAGCGAAGGGGTAACGGCAAATGTCACAATGCAACTGGCGACGTTACGAAGTTCGCTTCACTTTCGCATTCGTGTGAAGTATAAACTGGCCTTTTTTTGCCAAGGCGAGAAAAATCTGATAACTGACATTTCCAACGAGTGTGATTATTGCTTTCCAATGCGACTATCCTGAAATATCCTGATAATTCAGATCAAGGAGGTGGATAACTTGCATTGTCGACCGCTCAGTTTGAAAATTACCATCTCCGGTGCAGCCTCCCTCTATTGTTAATTGCCCCTGTTCCAAGTGGGAGGGGGGGGGGGGGGGGGTGTTCGCCTTTTTAAATTAAACATTGCATTACAAAATTGCTAGAACTAGCCCTGACACGTACAAGTCAATCGAGAAGACATATTCCTGGCTTTATTATTTGCAAAATCTTCAACACCCAGTCCAAATAAATAAAGAAGTTATACATGAAGACTGGTTAGTCCAGGCTTCCTCCTACGTGTACTCCGTCGCAGTGTAGGCCTTCGGAGTCTGGGTCTTTCTTTCTTTTCTTCTTTATTATTCGGCATTCAGCCGGGATAGCCCACGAAAGACATGTTGGCCCCAGCCGGGATTCGAATCAGGGTCACAGTGGTGGAAGGCGAGGAAAGTACCACTACACCAACCTGATTCCCCGTTGCATTCCCCGGTCTAAATCAATTATTGGATTTTCACAATGCAACCTTTCATTGGATTGGTATTTGCTAACTATCCTCCAATTACACTGTTAAAACGCTGTTTAAAGTTTTTAAACAACCTGGGTTGTTCATGTGCCCTGCTTAAACAACCAATGAAGTTTTTTTAAGCAGGGCACATGAACAACCTGGGTCCAATTTCATAAAGCTGTTAAGCACAACAATTTGCTTAGCATGCAAATGCTTCCTTGATAAAAACTGGATTACCAACCAGATTTCCATGTGTGGAATATTGCTTTTGACTGGTATTCAGCTGTTGTTTGCTTAGCATAAAAAATACATGGGTTTTTGGCTGGTAACCTGTTTTTATTAAGCAAGACATTTTCATGCTCAGCAAATTTTTGTGCTTAACAGCTCTATGAAATTGGCCCCTGGCTGTTTAACTTGTTTAAACAACTTTTTAAACAGCGTTTATTGTAATTAACTAACTGACTGATTTTCTATCTCTTGGGGTCAGGTGCTGTTGGCAACTGGAAAGCCCACTTGTCTGAATCCCAGAGCAAGGCTATAGACGAACTGTGCAGAGAAAAGCTAGCCGGCACCGGCCTTTCCTTCGACTGAACAATCAAGTACCAAACCATCAGATTGTCATGGCAAGGGATTTCAACTATAACACGGTTTTACTTTTTAACACGGAACGAATATTAAGCATTTAAAGGAATAGGATAATAGGATTTTTATGATAGGAATACATGCAAGACAACGTTGTGTAAGTAACTTTTTAGGTCTTTCGTAGTAACCGAGTAATTATTGTTTTTGTTATGTCATGCAAATCGTTACATATTGACGAGCCAACCTGAAAGCATGATGTCATCGGAGGCACAATAGTGATGTCGGCATAGCTTCAGGGGCGGATCCAGGATTGTTTGCAGAGCGGGGGGGGAGGGGTGTTTCAGAATTTTGTCCTGTACATTTGCCAAACAAGTTTTTCAACGTTGGTGGCGCCATTTAACCTCTTTGTTTTGTTCTTACCTGTACACGCAAAATAAGACCTTTACGGGGTTTTGCTTTTCTTTTCTGGTTTGCTACGGTACTTATAGGCTTAGGCCCTTACAAGCAAAACCAAAAAATGTGCAACGAGCGGGGGGGGGGGGGGGGGGGGGGATTCGACCCACAACCCCCTCTGGATCCGCCCGCGCCTGAGCTTTGATACACACACAGCAAACTTTCATTTTTACATTCGTCTTTTTGTCATGTTTTCGTTGATTTCTACATGGGATATTTTGAGAACAGATTTTTGTACTGTTATTAATATGATCTTTTGACTGGGAGTTTGCAATTAAACACATTCTTGCTATCAGTTTGTAAACATGTTTACAAGCTAAACATTACGAGACATTTTTGGTATTTTAACATGTTAAACTGATAGCAATATATGTTTAGAAAAGTGTTTAATTGCTAAACACAGTTTTTGCAGTGTGTATAGGCCTACCATGCACATTTCGTCGGTGAAACTGCATACGACGTGGTAATCGTTCATTTGGCAAACGTCGTAAGCACAGTGTGACGTCACTACTCGGCAGGTCTACCAGATGCGATCACAAAGTTCCGAGACTGTTCCTGTTGCGAACGAACGGAGCGCAGCACAGTATGTGCATGTAGCAGGTGTATAGCAATAACTTTCGTAAGTATTCCAAGTTACATCGCCTGATCAACATCAGCAGCTGTGTTACACGCATTTTTGTGACCACTGGTACTTGAGTAGAGAGCGAACATCATATTTTGTGTCAAACTCGGCCAATCTGCAACGGAGACCCTTGAAATGCTTCAGAAAGCCTACGGCAATGAAGCAATAAGCCGGGCGAGGTGTTTTGAGTGGCATTCGCGTTTCAAGAGGGGTAGAACGTCACTGGAGGGCGACGAGAGGTCAGGGCGACCCTCCACGAGCACAACCCCTGAAAATATCCAAGAAATTTAAAGAATTGTGCGTCAGGATCATCGGATCACCATCTTGGACATTGCTGACATCGTCAACGTGTCATTTGGAACAGTTCAAGCAACCCCACGTCCAATTTGAACATGCGCCGCGTCGCTGCCAAGTTCGTGCCCAGGCTCCTGAATCCCGAGCAGAAGCAGCACCGTGTCGAACTCTGCGAGGATCTCCGTCAACAGGCTAGGCCCGGGATGACCGAAACTTCATGTCGAGGATCATCAGCGGTGACGAGAGTTCTGTCTACGGCTACGACCCATCAGAGACCAAACAGCAGTCTTCGCAGTGGAAGAGCCCGCAGTCTCCAAGACCGAAGAAGGCGCGTCAGGTTAGGAGCGCAACCAAGAGCATGCTCGTCGTTTTCTTCGCGGAGTTGTGCACCGTGAATTCCTCCCCAGGGTCAGACTGTCAACGCTGAGTTCTACTGCACCGTTCTGAGGCGTCTGAGGAAGAACATTCGACGCAAACGGCCTGGGGCCAATTTCATAAAACTGTTAAGCACAAACATTTGCTTAGCATGTAAATGCTTCCTTGATAAAAACTGGATTACCAACCAGATTTCCATGTGTGGAATATTGCTTTTGGCTGATATTCAGCTGTTGTTTGCTGGGAAGGAATGAGACTGCTATTTCCTTCCCACAATGCCTTTTTACCATTGTGACGTCTCAACCAGGCGGTATTTGCGAAGTTGTCTATGACAACCGCCCGCTCACAGCGCGTTGAAAACGCGCGAGTTTCTCGCCCGCAACAACACAATTATCGCTTGCACACACTTGCACATGTATACGGGAATTCGCCGAACAAAATAAGAAGCCATTTTTACGGTGGTGCCGCGCCCGCGTGCAGGCTGCCCGCGTTCTTTAATTTGAGTCGCGTGCGCATTTTGGCAAGTTGTAAACACCCTGTTGGTCGAAGCTGCGTCGAGCGCGTGCGTCTAACACGCACGCGAGCGCCTCGCCACCGCAGTAAATGCTTCTAATTTTGGTCGCCGGATTAGTCTATACACACAAGTGTGTAAACACCGGCAATCGCGGACCTCCCATTGTTCCTCTTTTGTTTAAACTCAAACTTTTTCGGAAGGCCTCCCATATGTTTTGTACACGATGTTCAATCGTGGACCTTGACTCAATCGTGGACCCTATTGTCCTCTTTGTTAAAGGTCCACGGTTTGAATAGCTATACAAACTCACATACACACACGCCGGATTTGGCTTCCTGCGACTTCTTTCTGTTCCCCAAAATGAAGTTCAAGCTGAATGGTCGCCGTTTTGACACTGTGTAGGAGATCCAGCGAGAATCGCAGATGGTGCTTGACGCGCTTTATTAACGGGATTTCCAGGGAGCGTTCTAAGCGTGGCAGGAGCGCTGGGAGCGCCGTATCGCTTCACAAGGGGACTACTTTGAAGGGGATGGCAGCCAGATTTAAATCACGTACGGTTTTTGCTTGTTACAGGCGCAGTATCGGAACTTTGTGGTCGCACCTCATACACTGTTTATACAAGATTAATGAAGTCTCCGAACAATTCCTCCATGGAACAAGTAACCACAGTGTTGAATACGGAAATAACCCTTGTATTAAATGACACAATTAGAACAATTATTGTTCAACTGAATGATCTGAAGTGCCTCACTGCCAGATGCTACCCTTCTGCATGGAATTTGACCCAAAAAAAATGTTTTAGAGTGTTTTGTGTACAGAAGAGTAGTGCCAATGCTAGTATAGTGTTTGTTAAGATAATGTTAAGGAGAATGGACGAGGAACTGTAGATTTGTGCTAAGAATGGACGAGGCGAAGCCGAGTCCATTCTTGCACGAATCTACAGTTCCGAGTGCCTATATATTTATTTATCCTAGCCTCAACTTAAAAAGGCCGTAGTGCGATTAAATAAGTGAAAAAACAACAGAATTTTGTGCAGAGGTTTCGGGCATCAACATCTGATCCAGCTCGCGGGCATTGTGTCACGTGATTCGGAAGGTCACCAAGCCGTGTATACCAGAGTAGAAAACGCGTGATTGGACACAATTTTTCATTGTGAATGGGCGGCCGAACTATACGACCAATCAAAATGTGTCTTATATCACCGGAAAGCTATTGGAATCGGCTACACAAAGCTTTTTACCCGGAGGCTGTACGGCAAGCGGTTATTGATCTACGACCTGCTAAACGTGAAATTGTGTTCTCAAAAGGGCGAAATTTCATCGCGTCACATTGAAAACGTGGCTTGAAACATACATTTCCCTAACAATGGGCGGGACCCCTGAAGGTAGCATGATATCAAGATTTATATGAAAATATTAGCCTGATGTGTCTATTTTTATAAACCGTTCACCCCGAATTCAAAGCTCATTTAGTTTTAAAGATACGTTAGGTTTTTGTAAAAAAAAGGCCGTATTTTCTGGTCATTTCCCGTGTTGAAGCGTGGGTGCATTGTTTTAGTCGAGCAGATGACCGTAAGTTTTCATTATGTAATGTTTTAGAGTGTTTTGTGTACAGAAGAGTAGTGCCAATGCTAGTATAGTGTTTGTTAAGATAATGTTAAGGAGAATGGACGAGGAACTGTAGATTTGTGCTAAGAATGGACGAGGCGAAGCCGAGTCCATTCTTGCACGAATCTACAGTTCCGAGTCTATTCTCTGACTTAAACTATTTTCCAAACAACAAAGGATCATTCAAATAAGTCTCACCCCACCATGTTTTTGAATAAGTGTAGATTCGTTTTGGTTCCTATTATATTGTTTCATTTTTGATTATTTGTGTTATCCATTTTGATGTATTTTGTTCAAACAACGTTTTAAATGGCGATTAGAAAATTTACAGGATGGTACTGATTGGCACCATGATCGCTTTTCAATTTGTTTTTCTTTACATTTCCGCAGTATACGATAATCGTAAATTTAACAAAAAACTTAACGAATCCACGGTATCTGTAGATGTTAACTGTGTGTACGTGGCTGTCAGGTGCAGCGATACACTTTTCAAAGGGGGGGGGGGGGGGCGGGGAGGGGAGGGGGGGAAGCAGCGCCGGTCACTGTCCTTTTCTGTTTTTCTTGTGCGGAACTGCCAAAAGTCGCGGGGAGGGGGAATTTCCACCAAGTGAAATATGTTGGGGGAAGTGCCCCCCCCCCGGAAGTGCCCTGCTGTGCCGCCGCCTATGTTGCGTGTCATTCTTGTAAATGGGTTTGAATCTGACAGAGTTGTATTCGAGTCCCTGCAAGTCCTTTCACAAGTCCCTGCAAGTCTATCACAAGCCCTCCAGTCCTAATCCCAATCACAAGCTATTCAAATGAGCTTTGACAAAGGCATTCCTTTGTCATGCATTGTTCATCCAGTTACTTGTGAGCGGCTTTATAAAAGAACTTCTGACTGGGTTTGCGAAAGGACTTGTGAAAGGACTTGCAGGGACTCGAATACAACTCTGGAATCTGTAGAGAAATGTATTTCGTTGAATGCGGGTTTAACGATCATTAGTCTAACCGGCTACTGGTCTCCATATTCAAAGTCAGAACCATAACGAGCGGACTGGGAACCAGTCTATAGTAGGGCAAAGGTAATCATCACAAGGGTAAACTGCACGGTCATAAAACGTTCCGGTTGAGTGTGACCTTTTGGGTGTTTTGTGTTGTACGTTATTATGCCGACCTATATGCCCTGGGTTAGCCAGTGTGTACACTGTAACCTGCTTAAATAAAGCATGACACAAATTACACTCACAAGGATAGACTGGCAGTAAGTTGTCAAGTTGATCAAGATGGGTCAGACTCTATCAGGATATATACAGCCATGGATCGAGCCAGTGGCAGAGTATTTTCTCGACTGGAAATGTAAGTTGACAGTACGTGTGTTCTGTTCCTTGCTCTATGGTGTGATGTTTTCGGCACGGGATCAGGTCAACTCGGACCCAAACCAACTCGGACCCATGACCAACTCGGACCCATGACCAACTCGGACCCATGACCAACTCGGACCCATGACCAACTCGGACCCATGACCAACTCGGACCCATGACCAACTCGGACCCATGACCAACTCGGACCCATGACCAACTCGGACCCATGACCAACTCGGACCCATGACCAACTCGGACCCACGACCAACTCGGACCCACGACCAACTCGGACCCACGACCAGCTCGGACCCACGACCAGCTCAGACCCACGGCTAACTCGGACCCACAGCCAACCCAAGCATGACCAAGTCGGACCCAACATAGATTGAATCAACATCGCGAACCCGATGCAGCATTCCGCGTTTTCGAAATCTTTACTGCATAGGCCTACGCGCGTGTGCAGTACGAACGCGGAGTAGTGCTGGTTCAAGTTCGCAGGTTCGCATTCAGTTCGCGCATTTGTGATTGGGATGAAATTTTAACTTTTCAGTATAAAATTTGAACTAACTCAATAATGATTTATTTTAAATATCAAATGTTCTTGAATAATAATTCGGAAAAGTTTTACAGACATGAGGGTGAAGTGCTTTCAACATTATTCCGTTTACTGATTCTTCCATGGAAACATTTCTACTTATAAAACATGGATTTTAGAACATCGCAAAAACAAATAGGTGGTAATATTTTATTGACGTTCTTTATTAATATCAGCTGAGATGTAGGCCTACTTATTACTTTAGCCAAGTTCCAATTTCAAGTTGAACATCAGGCTTAATTGAGAAGGAACTTTGCCTATCTGAAGTATATTCAGTTGTTGACTGCCATCATGCACTAGTTTGGTAATCAATTAATTAATTATTATTTAATGATTAATTAATTAATTATTTAATTAATTTCTGGATGGGCTATTGAGAAGAAGGAACTAGGTATAAGGGGGACCAATGAGACGGGGGACCAATGAGATGGGGGACTATAGACATCCCATCGCTTATGCATAATTTAACAGGCGGGTCAAACGAATAATCGCGCTTGCGCACTGGAGGAAACTTATGTTTAAGTAATAACTTACTAGTCAGTTAACGTTCTGAGCAGAGTGATTCTGGACTGGCAAACAGGATTGAGAAATCTTCGGATTGTTCCAAAAATGTGATCTGGAATATCAGACGTTATCTCTGCCAATTTTAGTCCCAGATGTTCAGCACGATGTAACTGATCAACGGCCAGAGCTTTCAATGACATGGCGACAACAATCAGCGCTTTCTCCTGTTTGCATTCGGTTACTTCGTTCATGGAGGTAAGAAACACCTCCATGCTTCGTTCAAGAAATCTAAGACCAATGGAGCAGCTTGAAAAATTACACTCTTGCCAAATCCCGTTGGTAAATTAACAAACAAATCATGGCCACGTACAAATTGATGAATGGCACTGATCTGATGACTTTTTAGCTTTCCAAAGCCCAGTTTTTTTTGCTGTAAAATCGATCGCTTGGTCCACGCGGTCAGACATTTTTCCCAACAAACAACGAATGGCTTGGTACTGCGCTGCACGTTCATACGTACATGTGTACACGTAAACCCGACGTGAGTACAGAAACTAGACTAATTACATGCGATAATGCAGCTACGTCACACGCGCATGCAAATGCCACACAGTTCTGCTCGCGAAATTCCCAAGACGGTCTTAGCGATTTCACCTTGGCGTGTGTGTGTGTAGCGAGAGGGCGCTGTCGGCCGGCCATGCGCGCTATACGTCGCACCGCTAAGGATGTCTTGGAACCAAGACTAGGGTCCTAGTTGTCGTGGGTCCGAGTTTGCCGTGGGTCCGAGTTTGCCATGGGTCCGAGTTTGCCGTGGGTCCGAGTTTGCCGTGGGTCCGAGTTTGCCGTGGGTCCGAGTTTGCCGTGGGTCCGAGTTTGCCGTGGGTCCGAGTTGGCCGTGGGTCCGAGTTGGCCGTGGGTCCGAGTTGGCCGTGGGTCCGAGTTGGCCGTGGGTCCGAGTTGGCCGTGGGTCCGAGTTGGCCGTGGGTCCGAGTTGGCCGTGGGTCCGAGTTGGCCGTGGGTCCGAGTTGGCCGTGGGTCCGAGTTGGCCGTGGGTCCGAGTTGGCCGTGGGTCCGAGTTGGCCGTGGGTCCGAGTTGGCCGTGGGTCCGAGTTGGCCGTGGGTCCGAGTTAACTTGAAACCCTCGGCACGTAAACTTTTGACATTCTTAAAGCATTATGGGAACAATTTCTGGCATTAGAAGAGCAAGCGCCGCATTTAGAATGGATGATGGGCACATTGGTTGTCCTGTTTGTAAAATCCTCGTCTTATTGCTAATGATATGACATTATTAGCTGTTCTAATTTAAGAGGTGTTGCATTTATCAGTAACTGGTACCCTGAGAGGGGTTAGCAATTATTTCCTTATCATGCTTATGATTGTTATTGCATAAAACTAAAGAAAAAAATCAATCGGACTGGTTCACGTGCCATAGGTTTGTGTATAAATTACAGGGTTTGCTTGTCATCCATACCCAGAATGCATTGAGAAAGTCAAAAAAAATTGTTTCATGATTGTTGACAACCGTTTTGCTTTATCCACTTTCGCCCACGCGCCACTTTCGCCCACGCGCCACTTTCGCCCACGCGCCACTTTCGCCCACGCGCCACTTTCGCCCACGCGCCACCTTCGTGGTGCGTGGACTTCGCCAATTTTCCACTTCTCCCATTTGCTGGGCGAAATGGAAAATGGGCGAAGTGACTGTAAAGCATTTGAGACTAAACAGTATAACATACTAAATACGTGATTGTTACATATTGGTAATGGACGCGGCCGACACGGTTTTTGTGGCCTTCTGATTGGCCATCTCTATGGCCTCCGTTTCATTATGTAAATGTTAGTTATGAATGCATGAATATCTTACATGCACATGACGTCAAGTCTAACATTGAGAGTAATGTGTGATAGCAAGTATTAAATAGGGGGTAAAGACGTTTAGCGTGGCTGATGCTGACAAAAAAATAACCGCGATCTCAGACTTGAAATCGAGTCTACGCTGCGGGCAGCAAACAAATCTGACGTCATAACACGAACTCCCCTTTTGTGTCTACACAAGGCACAAAAGGGGAGTTCGTGTTAGACGTCAGATTTGTTTTCTGCCCGCAGCGACGAATTTGAGACAAATGGCACCAGCGGGCTTGAGGGGACTTGATAAAAATAGCTCTCAAAAGTCACTTTTTTGTTATGTCTTTTACAATATGCAATCTACATAAAACTACAAAATGACGCAGACTTCTCCTCAGCAATCAACATCCTCTTTAAAACGTAGCTAAAATAAACCTTTTTGACATTACCAATGCATTGTGGGTATGGATGAGAAGAAAACCATGTAATTTATACCCAAACCTATGGCACTGTGAACCAGTCCAAATATTAATTGATTGCAGAACACTGGAAAAGCGGTGAATGGTTTTGTGTTGATTTAGTTCTATTATTAAAAATAATTGAAAGGATTGTGCAGTGAACTATATATTAAACATAATCCGCATGCTGATTTTAATGTTAACAATGCGGCCCGGACACAACATTAAAAGACAGTTTGTACGTTCTTGCGCCCCGGCAGTCGAGCGCTACCTTTCCAAATTAAAGCCGGGGGATCTTAAAACGTGGGACATTTATGACTACGAAGGCGTGGCCCTGAATCTGGATGTTCTTCCGAGTACAATGGATGACTTGAAGACGTTGGAGATTCGGGATGATGATGTCTTCATCGTCACTTATGCCAAAGCAGGTACTTGTGGGATATAATATAGCGGCATCTAGCCGGGTGGAGATCTCTTTTCAGTGGAGATCTCAATCTGAAGGCATACCGGTATCTATTTTTTTCGGGGGGGGGGGGGGTTGGAATTTTTGTATTAATTTCCAGGGATGGTCGGCGGCCAACTTGTTTTCAAATACTGCCCCCAATTTACCAACTTGGCATGATATCCTGAATTGCCAATTATCAACGTATAGAAGTAGAAAACTTAATAGTCTAAATTTTGTTTGGCAATTGGTTAAACACATCTAGTCTAGTTCCCGAACCTGATCGATCAATCAATCAATCAATGATATTTCTAAAGCCCCAAAATCAAAAGTTTGCTCTAAGTATAAGGCGTTGAGGCACAAAGTGAACTTGAAGAAATAAGAAGAATAATTATTGATGGCATGCCTCCTGAAATAGGTGAGCTTTCAGGAGTGTCTTGAATGTATGCAATGACCTGGTGTCTCTGTATCATGTATTCTGGAAGCTTGTTACAGATTATGGGGCCTTTATACAGGGTGGTCCAAAAAAACGGAACTAGACATACTTCCGCTACTTTTAGAGTCAAACCATCTGTACCGATGGATGGAGAATATTTCTAGAAGAAAAATGATACTAAGACCTCCCGATTCGGTCCAGTAGTTTTTGCTGCAGAGCCTATTTTGTGAAGCAAAGTCGAGGGTCAGTTGGTCCCGAGATGCTATCATCATCCTCTTTTCTGCATGGAACAAATGGCCAAGTGACCCGACTATCGGTACAGGTGGTTGGACTCTAAAGGTAGCGAAAGTATCCCTTTCCGTTTTTTGGACCACCCTGTATATACAGAGATGTTCTATCGGCAAAAGAAACACAATGGGTTCGGGGTTCAACAAAGTGCAAGTCGTCTCCGTTGAGGACTAATTTACAAAACGTCCCAACCTCGTTCCCAATGGCTTACTTTATTTTTAACCTCGTTTCCAATAGTAAGCCCTGGGACGGGAACTCCTTAATCGTGCCCTGATTGGATAGTGAAAATACAGCATTAGCTTATTAGCATAAATTCAATATTCATATTATCTAGAGAAATTATAACCGTACAGTTGGTGATTCCACTGTATTTCTTGGTGAAAGTTTGCCGGCGTGCGAAAAGCGAAACTTTTGTTGGTATTTTTTAACGTTAGTGACTTTTCTGTAGTATTCTCTGAAATTTCTGCAATGGCGACGCCCAGGCCCTTTAAAAAAACACACCCGTCGAATCTGATACTTGCATCTTGTGTTCCAAAAGCGACAATTGTGGGACGCACAACTGGAGAGTCAGTGTACACAAAAATAGGTTTCCGCAATTGCTTTCACAATTCAACTCGGCCATACCGCGTGACTCTATGCTTGATCAGTGACACAATGCCGAAGTTGCGGAACGAATTAAAGATTATAAAACGGTGGATGATGGCCGGTCAACATCGCTAAACTGGCATGCATGTCGCAGCAGTAGCAACATATTCCTAAGATCTCCTGGTCAGAGTGCTCCAGCAAGCTGCGAAACGGCGGGTTTTTGGTCCTGTCAATATCAACGCCGCCCGCCATGCCGCAGTCCGAGGCCTGTTGCCCCGAAAGCCTGTCCTTTATCAAAAAGAAGTCCGAAGCCTAATTTGCCTCGCGTGTGAGCCACGTACGTACGGAAACACCACAACGAAAACTGGTATCACAAGGGTATGTAAATTCATTTTTTATTTTGAGATAAATGACGCTTCGTTGATGCTCAACGATGTCAACCATTCTGAGAACCCATGAACTGCACGTAGTTTGCGGCCTTTTTGCACGATTTTACAATCAAGCTAATCAATCTAGTACGAAAGAGCCTATGCTGTGAATGCCACGAAGATGTGAAGTTTAAGTATTGCCATCAGACTACTACGTGCCCAGAATACATCGCCCACAGGAAGCCTAATTTGCATGAGTATCCAAAAATCTTGCATATTTTAATGATCCCATACCAGGGTGAGAGAGCAGCTGTGGTGTCGGTGAGGGCGCTGCTCGACACCCTGGAAACGAGGTTGGAGAATGTCAATTTCTTTAAAGAGCGCGTTCGATTACCTTTCCCGAGCTTACTCGCGCTGGCGCGACACCGTTCGATTTATGTTTGACGTCATCATTCGTTGCTTACTCGCGCCAGGCCCAAGTGAGAGACTCGCTGAGCCGGTTACTTCATGAAGTATCCCACACAGTGCACTGCAACATCTGCAGTAGCATACACAACGCACTCAGCGTTATTCTCAAAGCGTGGTAGGCCTACTTTGCACGCCGGCCAAACTTGTGCGTCATAAAAAAGACACCAACCTCAATGCACCGAAATATAGTCTCTGTAATCACGGTTACCTTCCATCAAAACTAGGGCAAGCATCGTCAGCTTTCTCCGTCTTTCTTCTAAAAGATCCATAATTTCGCACATTTCGCCCGTGAATAATAATTTTTTGTACGTCGCAATGTGTCAAAGTTCACATAAGTTTCCCAGAGTTTGCGCGAAACCGTTCGTTTATTCTGCTCCACTGCGCATGTCCGACATCGTACGCAGGGCAAGCGCGATTGTGGCTCGGGGAAGGTGATCGAAAGCGGTAAAAGGAGGAGCATGTTTCACCTGATAATTCCCTGACGTCTATAAACTGTTCCGTCTTGTCTGAAGTAGGGTCAGGAAACCAGACTTCAAGAACAGCATTTTTTGTTCTGTGTGCAAATTACAGCAAAAAGAAATGTAGGCCTATATTCTACCTTTAACCACAAGTATCAGATGAGTGATTTGTGTAGCTTTATTAATGTCACCATCGGATAAAGGTTTAGAACTATAGTTTTTACATGTATACATGTAAAAACATTGCTTCAATGATGCATACGAGGGGCCACATTAACGTTATCAGTAGGTTTTATAATCACTTTGTTTACCTTTCTTTTTTCACCACTGCAGCAAAAAGGTATTGGAAATAAAGTGTGCTAATAAAAACTCACATCTGCCGGCATGCCCACTTCTTTCAAAACCAATTTTTAAATTGATTTTAGGCTCCCAAACAGCAAGTACATGTATTAACATTCAGCCCAAAAATTTCAAAATGCCAAAATTTGGCCTCTTGTGCGTATAATTTTTTATTTAGGTTTGAAAACTGTATTGGTACAGAGAAAATTAGAATGACATAGAGGACGAAAGGTACTCGATTGGCAAGGTTCCAGCTATTTGTAACAAAAAAAAAGGGGTTGCAAAAAATTACAAAAGAAGATGAATCCATCACAGGACAACGGCAGATCCTCGCTACGCACCATAAACAATCCACAGTTGGTGTATGTAGGGTGTGGGTTTGTACAATGTACAATTTATTTGTACAATGTACAATTTATTCGGGGACCTTTAACAAAGAGGACAATAGGTCCATTGTTCAGAAACGTCCCCAGTTAAAAACCGTGTACAAAACCAATAAGGGTCCTTGACAAAAAGTTAAAGTATGAACAATAGGAGGAAGACATTAGGAGTTCCGCTATTGAAGTTGTTTACAAAGTTGCATGTACGTTGCTGTACAGAATTAGCCCTAGTGCAAATCTCACAAAATTAAGGCTGGCATAGAAGATTACTGGTCAGAGGAAGGCATTTGATATGAAGCTAATAATGTGATGTTACTTACAGGAACGACATGGACGCAGGAGATAATGTCGTGTATTCTCAACGATGGTGACATAGAAAAGATCAACAAAACGCATACGATGAAAAGAGTTCCTTTCTTGGAAATGAACTTCGGGGGTACAGTGCACAGTGATGTAATTATTTCCCTATACTTAGTTAAATACACGTATATATTATTTTATGCAAATTCGCTCACAAACAAGGCTATTGGACTCACCCGAGGTTTGGGGCTAAGGAAAAGGGGCAGAAGTTAAAAATGGAAATTCTCTTGAAGCATCGTAGGATGGATGGAAACATGTAATATGCATGCATGGAACGGGAGACTTTGACGACGCTGAAGGGCAGCAGACGTACCGGTCCTTTTTGCTAATTCTGAGCATGCGCGCGTAGTTTCGGGCATGCGCGCATAGTTCAGAGCATGCGCACAACTGGTGAAAAGGATCGGTATGTCTGCTGCCACCAGCGTCTCAAAATCTCATATTCTACAGAGATATAGAGCAAAAGGGAAAGCTATTTGCATAGCATAGTTCTACATCTACGCACAGCCATGCTGTATTCCTAAAAACAAATCGGAAAGCCGAATGTCACGCTCAAACATCCTTAAAAAAAAGACAACTCGGTTGTTAGAGCGCTGGTACAGTATTCCGGAGGTCACAAATAAGTTCGAATCCCGCTCCTACCAGTTTCTTTGTTCACTTTGAAAACTGTTTCAAATTTCCCTAGTCAGTTTCCCTTGTGGTTTGTTTGATGAATTATAAGTTAAAAAGTCGTATCCCCATTGAGAGATCCCCACAATGTCGCTTCCCAGGTTGTATCGTAAAATTGGGCGTGACCCCTGGCTATACGGCATTATGGGCTTATGACTTCTAACTAGCGCCCTCCGAACAAAGATACTGACAATTTGGTAGATCGCCACATAGGGCAAGATAGCTCAGTTGGTAGAGCGCCGGTATTCCGGAGGTCGCAGGTTCGTATCCCGCTCCTACCAGTTTTCTTTGTTCACTTTGAAAATACAAAAAAAAGTTCGACAGACCGACGGAACATCTACCATAACAATATCCGTAGAACAAAGTGTGGAAACTGACCAACGATATGAAAATCATTGTAACGATGAGCCCAACTTGTCACCAACAAAATTAACAGTACGCTCCTGTATACCCCAAACTAAAAAAGACAAGCAGAGGCTCCAACCCAGATGTGGTAACAGTACTCAAAGGGGACGTGTATACATAGTAATTATGACACGAGGGTAAAAAGACAATTTCTATAGTTAATACGGAAAAAACCTTGATGAATTGGGGACAACCTCATGTACCAACACAAGGACTGTCCTTGACCCGTCTGTCTATAAATGTCTGTGATATTTTCATGAGATTTGGTTAGTGTCCAGGCACAGTGTGTAGTGATGTGTCCCACAGCAAGACACTTTACTTCAGAGATATCTAACCGCCTTTATAAAATAATCACATAACATGCTATTGGTTCCTGTAAATCATAGTAACTGTGCAGTCCGTCCTATATTTGTGAATGAAGCTGTTAAACCTGGGATTATGTTAACACCATGTTTTACTACATGTATGTTGAAAAAAAAAGATTATATATATATATATATATATACCAACTGGCATTACGTTAGCAACCAGTTTCAATGTAATAAGCCTAAATTCACCACGGAAATTTGTTATATTCACGGCCTTACAATTCCTTTCAAACCTTTCCCATGTGTTTTCTTGCATTAACGATACCTTATCACGGACTTGATTTATATCAGTACATTCGAACGCACAGAATGATTGGCTGGATGCCGCGGAGTTCTCCCCGCCTCATCAAGTCCCACCTCCCGGGTCAACTCCTGCCTCCCCAGGTGTGGGAGAAGAAGATCAAGATTGTCTACGTCATCAGGAACCCCAAGGATGTAGCTACTTCGTACTTCCATCACATTCGCTTGGTGAATCCCCTTCTCGACCTGCAGTGGAATGATTTCTTTGAGCATTTCCACAGTGGAAAGAGTAAGCAGCATTACACAAGGCTAACAGTTTTCAAGCAAAAGCATAATATGACCTCAAGCTGTCAAGGACTGCACTCCAGTACGAGGAAAAACGCAGATTTAACCCGTTTTCGGTTTTGTTTTATTAAAACTCCAAATCTCGTTGGTGTGAGCGTTTTGTTCAAGTGAGAAAAAAATATATATTTCAAGGCGCGTCGCGTTTATCTGGGCCCTACCGACCATAACTCCGCTATTCCTACATGGAAAATCTTCGTTCAACCACCCTTAGAATCGGCATCAATTCTTCTTTCTTGTCTTGTCAAACCTGAGGCCAGGTGTAAATTTCCCCCGTGAGTTTGCCGAAACGTAAGAAACACTCCAGGCGCGGATCCGGGGGGGGGGGGAGTCGAACCTCCCCCCCCCCCTGCTCGTTGCCAATTTTTTTTTTTTTTGGCTTGTAGGGCCGGGGCCTCCGCCTTGCAAATACAGGTCTTATTTTGCCTATGGGTGAGAACAAAACAAAGAGATTAAATGGCGCCACCAACGGTGGAAAATTGTATCAGACCTTAACGAAGTTCAGGAAGAGACTATGCAATCACAATTTCAGTACGTAGTCCGTCCGTACGTAGTCTGTACGTAGTCTGTACGTAGTCTGTACGTAGTCTGTACGTAGTCTGTACGTAGTCTGTGCGTAGTCTGTGCGTAGTCTGTGCGTAGTCCGTATGTGTCATTTTTGTTAAAGTTTGGACAAATTGGTCTTATGCGCAAAGTTAAAGTCCAAATGCAATCAAGCTTGGATCATGCATTCAATATTGCAACCTTTATATGATGATTGTGTCAAAGGTCAAGTACTGAGGTCAAAGGTCATTTAGGGTCACGTTGTAAAATAGGCTGGACTTGTCCAACTTGTCTCATTTGAAAACTGGAAGTCCAATTGGAATCAAACTTAGGTCATGCATGCACCATTGTAACCTTATGGTCGTGTCAGTAATCTCCATGCTTTCATCCTCTAGCCTTCACACCCCACTCAAACTTTCATTACTTTGGACCACATTTTCCTTCCAGATTGCTTTTGTCACCTACCATTGTTTTGGGCATGCTCAACGGTTCTTGCTTTTGATAACTTGCCATTTCATTCTCTTTTTACACTCACCCTTGCTCCTTGAACCGTTATCAGTACCCCTGCATTCTTCTCGGGTAATCACGAAAGCAGGCGAGACGCGTGGTTCGAGAACCACCTTGTTTTTAATGGGCCGAGTTGAGAAACTATACCGTACAGTAATGCCGTCTTGTAAAGGAAAAAAAAAGATATTTTTGAAGTATTGCAAATTAAAGATCAAAATTATCATGAGACAAATAATCACATTGCCAGATCAAGAATCCGACTAGTACTTGGTACCAAACGCTCACATCAAAAGTTTTAAAAAAAAAGTTATTGTGGACCCGTGAGACTTCACTATTTTGCAAAGTGTAGGCCTACTGGTGCACCCTATGAAATAAGGTTCCTTATAGACACCAGTAATAACCCCAACTTACAAAACCCGGGGAAAAAATTGCCCACTCAATGAGTGGCTGTAAATCACAACTTATGGGTAGTATAGAACATTTGCAAACATCAAAAATCAAAACTACTGAATTATTACGAAATACCATACTAGACTGTAAGTAAATAGCAGTCTCAAGCATCCTGTGAAATCATGGCACCTGGTGTGCTGTCGTTTTCAAGAAAAGTGGAAATTTATATCGTTTTCCAACGATTGTCGGCCGACAATCGTTGGAAATAGTCTAGTTCCCCGACCTGATAATTCATGACGACTATAAATTGCTCTGTTTTGTCTAAGGTATGGTCATGGAACCAGACTACTAGAACATAATTTTTTTTTCTCACTGTTTTCCCAGCATCTATGCACGCACACAAAACTTTAAACAGGTCAGTGTTACAGTATTTGCTAGCACGCTATAAAATACTAACCCCAAATCCATTCATTTCTGAAAATTACAGCAAAAGCAAATGTTGAAAAATACCTTTAAAACTGAACTGTTTATGTCTCATTTATTTTCAATTTTCAGGGGTAATTGAAAAGTTTCTGATGATACTTCCAAAGAAAACTAAGTCTGGTAGCCTGCAAACACTGTGGTGTTAAATTAACATCACGTAGAATCATTAAATCTCACTATCCGAGCATTCTATCGTCTTTTAGCTTCACGTACTCGTCCCTGTAAAAGATGCATTCAAATTCAAAGTATTGTATTGGTCATTCATTTTCGTCTGGACCAGCAGTAAGGGGTTGATCGGGCATTCATTTTCATTAATGGCAATTACATGCCCCGATGTCTTGCACATGAAGAGATCGATGGGTGAATCAAAACGAAAAAGAACAGTAAACGAAGTTAAAAGTTTAAAAATTCATAAACATGGGAACATACAGAAAAGCATGGTAATACGTCATATGCACACCGACGCTCGCTAATTTGAATGCTTCAACTGGCAAAGGATGTCACAAAACTCAATGTACGAATGCAACAAAATGAAGTCTTGAATGCACCAAAACGAAATAGAATGCTCCTAAACGAAAACAAACATTAGGAACAAAATCGTGGGTGCTTAAAAATTTAAATTCGCAAATTGGCCGGGAAAACCTATTATTACTCCATAGAGAGGTATATTCTATCCTACATAAAAGCGGTCTGAAGTCGGCAATTCTGGAGTGTAATTTCTAAGTTTTCTGCAATTCCACATTACCTTTAGTCTTCCACAGTCACAAAAATGCTAGATTACCACCACCTAATGATAATATATAAAGCAGAGCGATTCAGAAATACTAACGTTGCAAAACAATAGTGACTTTAGAGAATGTGGAAAATAGTTATTACCCAACCAACAATGGTGGTGACCGATTTGGATGATCATTCCACTTCTTCGTCATATTTATTGTATTTCACTTTCATTTATAATAAATATCAAATTGTTAACAATTATCCGCAGTTGGATATGGCAAGTGGTGGGATCATTATCGGTACTTCTGGAACAGGAGAGACGAGAACCACGTTCTTGTGCTCCGATTTGAAGACATGAAAAAGGTAAATTAGTTCTCGTCATCAAAATCATCAATATGACTAAAGGGACAATTTTCTTTAAAAAAATGATCCAAAGCGTAAAGCATCCTTTTCCTTTTAACACAGCCTGCTAAAACCATAACAACCCCCCCCCCCCCCCCCAACAAAAGAAAACTGCACTGAGACTCCTACGTATTATACTCCTGATCACATGCAATGACTTTTCATTAACTTGTGATTGAATGCCTAGTAATGATATCGTAACTTTTATAATGTCTTCAAAAGGATCTGCGTGGCACTGTTAAACAGATAAGTGAATTTCTGGGCAAACAGTTTTCTGATGACGTCATCGATGCCATCACTGACCACTGCACGTTCGGGAACATGAAGAAGAACCCTATGACCAACCCGGATGTGTTGATAGAAAAAGTCATGGGAAAACAGGTTGGAGCGTCATTTATGCGGAAAGGTTTGTTTGAGAGTAAAAACGGGATACATTTGCGAGTGTTTTTATTGAAATGAACCAATTGTACTACAAGCCGCAGCTCATTTAATTTCAGTAATTTTGAACAAAAATGTGTGCACCCCCAGATGTGCCCCCCAGAAGTTTCACCCCAGTTACGCCGCTGAATTTTAGCCAGACAAATGTCCTCATTTGCAAAACCTGAAATCAGATTGTCATGGAGATTAAAGGCCTTCGTTTTTTTTTTACCAGTAATTTTGTTGGATTTACCCGTTTTTACCTGCAATGTAAAGTCAGTTTAGCCCAGTTTAGCCCAGAATTCATTTTGAAATCTCGGGTAAATATGGAGGAAGACATATTTGCTTCAGATGTGGTTTGTACATGTAGTGGGAGAATTTGATGAGATAAAAACACTCTATCTATACCTTTGCCCTTAGAAAGCAGAATTATTTAACGCTGGAAGCAACTTTGTAAAAAAATATACACGATGACACAAAGGCACTGCAGCGGAAGTATTACGGGTAAGGCCAGCCAGGAGTACCCTGATGCTATTTCTGGGTCAGACACCATCCTATTGCCATTCAGAAACGTGGGCAATGACAGAATGATTGATTTCCCTGCCTGGCGGTCTACCCAGGGGGAAACCCTTTGTGTATACCGACCACAAAGGCATTATATAACACACCTGTAATGGGGCTTAGCCAAACACATGCCAGAGGGCTTACGTTCTCAGGGCTGGCATGTCCGGTGTGTGACCTCTGTGTTAAATTTGATTGCACAGTCTCAAACCATGCTCAAACTATGGCTTTCTACACGAGTAAAAAAAATTGAGCAATATTGGCCCAAAGATGTTTTAGTAATTACAAAATTACGAAAAAACTACTTCCGCTGCAGTGCCGTAGTTGCTCCGAGGGTTCACTCTGGAGGCACTACGCTTATACCCGAAAGAAATTTTTCATGAAATTGTAATGCTATCTTCTACTTTACTTTGCGAACCTAAAAATAACCATGATATCAAATAATTACCAATAAATGACTTTAGAAAAGTGTAAAACCTCCCAAGATTTTGAGTTTTGGATGTTTCACAAAGGAAGTGTTTATTAAGTTTGCTAATATAGGAAAGGTTCCACTTGGCAAAAAATGGGTTACCAACCAAAATTACATGTATACTACTTGTGACTGGTTCTCGACCGCTTACCGTGAAAAAAAGGCCCTGATTAATAACAGTTTTTTTATCTTTATTCCCATCTTTTCCAGGCGTTGTCGGAGATTCCAAAACCCAGCTGTCTGACTCCCAGAGCGAGGCGATAGACGCTATATGCAAAGAGACACTTGAGGTAGCTGGCCTCACGTTCAAATAGGACATTCAGATTAGCGCATAGACTGGTTCCCGTTCCTGGTCCCTTCATTATCAGTTTATAGGTTTTCCCGGTCAATTTCACCATGTTTTCGTTCATTTTAACTCTTGGCTCATTCAATTTAGATTGAAATTGAATGATCACGCAGATCGACAATCAAAAATAATCATTCAAATTCACTATCCGAGCATTATATCGTCTTTAGCTTCACTCGTGCCTTTAAAAGATGCATTCAAATTAAAAGTATCGTATTGTTCATTCAATTTCGTCTGGACCAGCAGTAATGGGTTGATCGGGCATTTCTGCATGTTTGTATTGTAGCGTTGACCGTGCGCGGTACTGTATTACACCTGAAGAACCAACTCCGGCACACTTTCTCTTCGTTTTAGAGGCTCTAGGCCGTTTATTTAGGCACAAAACAACACAAAAGACTGTCCAGATATTCCGGGGGAAAGCACCTGCTCGTTGCTCATGGCAACCGGCCACTGCGCGTGCGCCGCCCGGCAACGGGTCCCCTCGGTCGGCCAGCAGGGGCTCCGCTGCAACAGCTCCGCTGTGGTGCTGTTGCAGGGGCTCCGCTGCAACAGCTCCGCTGTGGTGCTGTGCTGGTGCCCTCTACCGGCCGGTCAGCTGGGGCTCCACCGCAACGGCTCCGCCGTGGTGCCGTGCTAGCGCCCTCCGCCGACCGACCGGCACCGGCGCTACAGTATTCCTATAAGTCTGAGTTATCTCAACGAAGGCCTAAATCATAATCTGACGTCTTCAACCCGTAGATGCACACCTCTCTTTCTTAACTAAGTCTACAGAAAGATAAGATGGCCAGCCTACGGGAGGGGAGGTGTGATCGTCTGATAGAATCGGCCCAAGAAAACAAGTGTTCCCGATGGTACAACCATTGCCAAAAATACATGCCCCGATGTCTTGCACATGAAGAGATCGATGGGTGAATCAGAACGAAAAAGAACAGTAAACAAAACTAGAAACTGGTGTTTGTGTACAAACACAGGGCTGTTTCGGGTGTTTTTGTTTTTTTTGTGGGAGTATGATTCTAATTCTTGATGAGATATCAATGGTAGATGAAACAAAATCTTGTTTTACATTCAAGCAATTACGTATCCTTAATCATAATTGTTTTGGAAATGTGAGCATACTTGCAGTTTGTGACCATGATGATGTCATTGTGATGTCACACATTTTGCACATTCATATGTAAGTACCTATCACCTAACAAATGTATTACAAATTGTTTTTTGAAATTAGCATGTAGGTTTGATGAGATATGGCTTTGGGGTTTAAAAACTTAAAAATTACTAGAAAATCGTATAATGATGTCATCATGACGTCATGTAATTTTTGTCAATAACGCCTGCTAGCATACCTACATATCACGTTTCAATTTCATTGGACTTGTAATTCTGTAGATATATGGCTTCGAAGAATCCACCTTTAAGATGACGTCACGTGACATGTGATGACATCATCATAATGTCATGTCAATTTTCATCTATAAACTTGCAGACGTACCTAGATATTACATTTCAACTTAATCGAACTTGTACTTTTGTTTATATGTGGCTTCAAAAACTGCCCCTTTAAGATGACGTCAGGTGACGTGTGATGAAGTCATCATAACGTCATGTCAATTTTCATCTATAAACCTGCTGGCCTACTTAGATATTACATTTCAACTTAATCGAGCTTGTGCTTTTGTAGACATATGGCTTCAAAAACTGCCCCTTTAAGATGACGTCACGTGACATGTGATGACATCAATTATGATAATGTCATGTCAATTTTCAGCTATAAACCTACTGGGCTACCTAGATATTACTTTCAACTTAATCCAATTTGTATTAGCTTTTGTAGATATATAGCTTCAAAAACTGCCCCTTTAAGATGACGTCACGTGGCATGTGATGACGTCATCATGTATGTCTGTAATTCAAAAAGAATGTTATAAGACGCCTGATTGTTTCTGTGCTTTTCACTGAATGCACTTGTTAAATACACAACTTTTTCTCTTCAACATTTTGTTTTCAGGCTTGTATTGGAGTAACTTGCCTCTCAAATTTGAATCTTTATTAATATTATGTGATATGTTCTTGATAAAAATGCATGTTGACATTGTGGCACGTAGGAAGCAATAAAAAGAATTCTTTGAAAACAAGACCTTTGAATGAAGAGAGTTATTTAATGAAGTCTTACTGGTATATTTTTATTACAGTATATAATTGAAAGAAAATACGGTCTTATTAACCCTAACAGTCCAGAATTCTCCAATTTTAATATGATTTTCCACACACCCTAGGGAGGTACAGATAAATGCAAGGAAAGTCCGACATAATCTTGCTGGTCAAAAGTTTCTCTGCCACAATTGACAAACCTGTCAACTTTTTAGCGCAAGAGGGCGGTAGTACTTAAAAAAATACTCCTCTGGTTGGGTTTAGTGAATTGTAGAGGGCAGCATACGAGTTTACTGGTAAAAATTAGTTCACGGATTTTGTCCGGTGGCGCCTAGCACTGTATACCAAACTTAACTAACAATTTAAGGCAAACACACACATAGAGCGGTGGGTGAGAGCGAAGCATACCCCATGTAGTGTTTGAAGACGAAAAACCAGTAATTAACGCAACACACCTTAAAGAATGGACGGCTGAAACAAACTTGATTTGAGCAGTAGAAAATCACAGAACGCATTTTGTTTAATACATTGGGAATTATAAACTGGAAATTAAATGTAAGGTAATCCAAAAAACGATTGAGACAACATTTACTTGAGTGGAACAAAATACAACAATTATTTTTGAAAATTATGTTAAATCCTCCCAAATCACAGAACGCAAAACTTGTTTACCTATGACGTAAAAGACATATTTCAAAAAGAATTACAATAAGAATTTGGAAAGAATGTTATAAGACGCATGATTGTTTCTGTGCTTTTCACTGAATGCACTTGTTAAATACACAACTTTTTCTCTTCAACATTTTGTTTTCAGGCTTGTATTGGAGTAACTTGCCTCTCAAATTTGAATCTGTATTAATATTATGTGATATGTTCTTGATAAAAATGCATGTTGACATTGTGGCACGTAGGAAGCAATAAAAAGAATTCTTTGAAAACAAGACCTTTGAATATAGAGAGTTATTTAATGAAGTCTTACTAGTATATTTTTATTACAGTATATAATTGAAAGAAAATACGGTCTTATTAACCCTAATAGTCCTGAATTCTCCAATTGTAATATGATTTTCCACACACCCTAGGGAGGTACAGATAAATGCAAGGAAAGTCCGACATAATCTTGCTGGTCAAAAGTTTCTCTGCCACAATTGACAAACCTGTCAACTTTTTAGCGCAAGAGGGCGGTAGTACTTAAAAAAAATACTCCTCTGGTTGGGTTTAGTGAATTGTAGAGGGCAGCATACGAGTTTACTGGTAAAAATTAGTTCACGGATTTTGTCCGGTGGCGCCTAGCACTGTATACCAAACTTAACTAACAATTTAAGGCAAACACACACATAGAGCGGTGGGTGAGACCGAAGCATACCCAATGTAGTGTTTGAAGACGAAAAACCAGTAATTAACGCAACACACCTTAAAGAATGGACGGCTGAAACAAACTTGATTTGAGCAGTAGAAAATCACAGAACGCATTTTGTTTAATACATTGGGAATTATAAACTGGAAATTAAATGTAAGGTAATCCAAAAAACGATTGAGACAACATTTACTTAAGTGGAACAAAATACAACAATTATTTTTGAAAATTATGTTAAATCCTCCCAAATCACAGAACGCAAAACTTGTTTACCTATGACGTAAAAAACATATTTCAAAAAGAATTACAATAAGAATTTGGAAAGAATGTTATAAGACGCATGATTGTTTCTGTGCTTTTCACTGAATGCACTTGTTAAATACACAACTTTTTCTCTTCAACATTTTGTTTTCAGGCTTGTATTGGAGTAACTTGCCTCTCAAATTTGAATCTTTATTAATATTATGTGATATGTTCTTGATAAAAATGCATGTTGACATTGTGGCACGTAGGAAGCAATAAAAAGAATTCTTTGAAAACAAGACCTTTGAATAAAGAGAGTTATTTAATGAAGTCTTACTAGTATATTTTTATGACAGTATATAATTGAAAGAAAATACGGTCTTATTAACCCTAATAGTCCTGAATTCTCCAATTGTAATATGATTTTCCACACACCCTAGGGAGGTACAGTTAAATGCAAGGAAAGTTCGACATAATCTTACTGGTCAAAAGTTTCTCTGCCACAATTGACAAACCTGTCAACTTTTTAGCGCAAGAGGGCGGTAGTACTTAAAAAAATACTCCTCTGGTTGTGTTTAGTGAACTGTAGAGGGCAGCATACGAGTTTACTGGTAAAAATTCATTCACGGATGTTGTCCGGTGGCGCCTAGCACTGTATACCAAACTTAACTAACAATTTAAGGCAAACACACACATAGAGCGGTGGGTGAGAGCGAAGCATACCCCATGTAGTGTTTGAAAACGGAAAACCAGTAATTAACGCAACACACCTTAAAGAATAGACGGCTGAAACAAACTTTATTTGAGCAGTAGAAAATCACAGAACGCATTTTTTTTAATACATTGGGAATTATAAACTGGAAATTAAAAGTAAGGTAATCCAAAATACGATTGAGACAACATTTACTTGAGTGGAACAAAATACAACAACTATTTTTGAAAATTATGTTAAATCCTCCCAAATCACAGAACGTAAAACTTGTTTACCTAAAAACCTATTTCAAAAAGAATTACAATAAGAATTTCGAAATTAGCATGTTCAGTTGATGAGATAGGCCTTATAGCTTAAAGATTCAAAAGTAAAAAAATTACTATAAAATCATATGATGACGTCACCATAACGTCGCATCAATTTTCATATATAACACATGCCGGCCTACAAGCATTCCTGACACAAAATTGTTTAAGATAATCTACTGGGCTACCTAGATATTACTTTTCAACTTAATCTGACTTCTACTTCGGTAAAAATATGGCTTCGAAAAATGCCCCTTTCAGATGACGTCACGTGACATGTGATGACGTCATCATGACGTAAAAGTTCGGCACACATTGTGAGCAGTTGGGGTAAGTGTCTGCCAAGTTTAAAAGTAGCCAAACTGGCCGGTAAGAAAGAAAACGTTTACAAATGCTATGGGCAATAATCTAGCGAGTGCCCCTTTAAGATGACACCACGTGACATGTTATGACTTGATCATAACGTCATGTCAATGTTCATCTATAACACCCGGTGGCATACCTAGATATTACGTTCCAACTTAATCGGTCTTGTACTTTTGTAAATATATGGCTTCGAAAAATGCCCCTTTAAGATGACGTCACGTGACATGTGATGACGTCATCATGACGTAAAGGTTCGGCACACATTGTGAGCAGTTGGGGTAAGTGTCTGCCAAGTTTAAAAGTAGCCAAAGTGGCCGGTAAGAAAGAAAAAGTTTACAAATGCTATGGGCAATATTCTAGCGACTTGAAAAAAGATTTTTTTTATGACGTCATCATGACGTCACACAATTTTCGCTTTTTAGGGCATATCTTTGAGACATACCAAAGCTATAACAAAAAGAATTTTGAAAATATCTTGTTTTGTTCGCTAGATATATTGAAAAGAATGTTACGATTCCAAAAATTTTACAATTCAGCGACTTGAAAAAAGACTACAAATCAACCCTTTTTATAAACAGCATGCTCATTTAAGCCATGGTTATCTGCCCTTCCCAGAATTCCTTTGTGTTATATTGAATTTGGTCTAAATTTTGAAATGGCTCCTATTTCTTACTTGAGTGAGCCACGATCACGAAATTTTGGAATTAGGTACAGGAAAATTCAATGTATACATTTTTGTAATCAGATTGACCCTTACATGCGTTTAAAAAAAAAAATATTGTTGATGACGTCATCATGACGTCACACAATTTTCGCCATTGAGGGCATATCTTTGAGACATACCAAAGCTGTAACAAAAATAATTTTGAAAATATCTTGTTTTGTTCGCTAGATATATTGAAAAGAATGTTACGATTTTAAAACTTCAAAAATTCAGCGACTTGAAAAAAGACTAGAAATCAACCCCTTTTATAAACAGCAAGCTCATAATAGCCATGGTTATCACCCCGTCCCAGAATTCCTTTGTGTTATATTGAATTTGGTCTAAATTTTGAAATGGCTGTCATTTCTTACTTGAGTGAGCCACGATCATGAAATTTTGGAATTGGGTACAGAAAAATACAATGTATACATTTTTGTAATCGGATTGACCCTTACATGCGTTAACAGAAAAACACATTTTTGATGACGTCATCATGACGTCACACAATTTTCGCTTTTCAGGGCATATCTTTGAGACATACCAAAGCTATAAGAAAAACAATTTTGAAAATATCTTGTTTTGTTCGCTAGATATAATTTAATGAATGTTACGATTTTCAAAATTCAAAAATTCATAAAAAATCACGTGATGACGTCATCATGACGTAAAAGTTCGGCATGCATCCTGAGCAGTTGGTCTAAGTGTCTGTTAAGTTTAAAGGCAATCGGCTGCATAAAAGTAGCCAAAGTGCCTGGCAGAAAGAAATCGTGTACAAATGCTATGGGCAAAAAGTCTGAAAAAGAAAAAAAAAAAAAACTAGAGGCAAGTGTTTGTGGACAAACACAGGGCTGTTTCTAATTTTTTTATTGTTAGTTTGGATGTCAAATGTGTATGCAATATTTAAAGTTGTTTGTTTGTTAACAATGACGGAGGGATGAAGATGTTGTTATTGGATGTGTGAAGGATTGGTTTAAAAAAGGAATCGTGTACAAATGCTATGGGAAATAGCCTAGCGAATGCCCCTTTAAGATGACATCACATAACATGTAATGACTTCATCATAACGTCATGTCAATTTTCATCTATGACACCGGGTGGCATACCTAAATAGTGTGTTTCAACTGAATCGGACTTGTACATTTGTAGATATATGGCTTCGAAAAATGCCCCTTTAAGATGATGTCACGTGACATGTAATGACGTCATCATGACGTAAAAGTTAGGCACACATTCTGAGCAGTTGGGGTAAGTGTCTGCCAAGTTTAAAAGTAGCCAAACTGGCCGGTAAGAAAGAAAACGTTTACAAATGCTATGGGCAATAATCTAGCGAGTGCCCCTTTAAGATGACACCACGTGACATGTTATGACTTGATCATAACGTCATGTCAATGTTCATCTATAACACCCGGTGGCATACCTAGATATTACGTTCCAACTTAATCGGACTTGTACTTTTGTAGATATATGGCTTCGAAAAATGCCCCTTTAAGATGACGTCACGTGACATGTGATGACGTCATCATGACGTAAAAGTTCGGCACACATTGTGAGCAGTTGGTGTAAGTGTCTGCCAAGTTTAAAAGTAGCCAAAGTGGCCGGTAAGAAAGAAAAAGTTTACAAATGCTATGTGCAATATTCTAGCGACTTGAAAAAAGAATTTTTTTCATGACGTCATCATGACGTCACACAATTTGCGCTTTTTAGGGCATATCTTTGAGACATACCAAAGCTATAACAAAAAGAATTTTGAAAATATCTTGTTTTGTTCGCTAGATATATTGAAAAGAATGTTACGATTCTAAAACTTCAAAAATTTAGCGACTTGAAAAAAGACTAGAAATCAACCCGTTTTATAAACAGCAAGCACATAATACCCATGGTTATCAGCCCTTCCCAGAATTCCTTTGTGTTATATTGAATTTGGTCTAAATTTTGAAATGGCTCCTATTTCACACTTGAGTGAGCCACGATCATGAAATTTTGGAATTAGGTACAGGAAAATTCAACGAATACATTTTTGTAATCGGATTGATCCTGACATGCGTTTAAAAAAAAAAGATTTGTTGATGACGTCATCATGACGTCACACAATTTTCGCCTTTTAGGGCATATCTTTGAGACATACCAAAGCTATAACAAAAAGAATTTTGAAAATATCTTGTTTTGTTCGCTAGATATATTGAAAAGAATGTTACGATTTTAATACTTCAAAAATTCAGCGACTTGAAAAAAGACTAGAAATCAACCCCTTTTATAAACATCAAGCACATAATAGCCATGGTTATCTGCCCGTCCCAGAATTCCTTTGTGTTATATTGAATTTGGTCTAAATTTTGAAATGGCTGTCATTTCTTACTTGAGTGAGCCACGATCATGAAATTTTGGAATTGGGTACAGCAAAATTCAATATATACATTTTTGTAATCGGATTGACCCTTACATGCGTTAACAAAAAAACACATTTTTGATGACGTCATCATGACGTCACACAATTTTCGCAATTTAGGGCATATCTTTGAGACATACCAAAGCTATAAGAAAAAGAATTTTTAAAATATCTTGTTTTGTTCGCTAGATATAATTTAATGAATGTTACGATTTTCAAAATTCAAAAATTCATAAAAAATCACGTGATGACGTCATCATGACGTAAAAGTTCGGCATGCATCCTGAGCAGTTGGTCTAAGTGTCTGTTAAGTTTAAAGGCAATCGGCTGCATAAAAGTAGCCAAAGTGCCTGGCAGAACGAAAACGTGTACAAAGTCTATGGGCAAAAAGTCTGAAAAAGAAGCAAAAAAAAAAAAAAAAAAAAAGAAAAAAAAAAAAATCTTAACGAAAACAAGGGCTGTTTCGTAAAACTACGAAACAGCCAAAAAAAAAAAAAAAACTAGAGCTTTAGTGTTTGTGGACAAACACAGGGCTGTTTCGTTTTGGTTTTTTTTGGTAGTTTGATTCTTATTCTTGAGATTTCAATGGTGGATAAAATATCTCGTTTTATGGTCGTGTAGGTCAAGCAATCACGTAGGCTTATTCATAATCTTTTTAGAAATGTGAGCATACAAGCAGTTGATGACCATGATTACGTCATCAGACGTCACACATTTTTCACATTTATATTTAAGTGTGTATGACCTAAAAATATATTACAAAAATAATTATACAAAATTGTTTAAAATTCATGTTAGATACCACGTTTCAACTTAATCGGACTTGTACTTCTTAATATATATGGCTTCAAAAACTGCCCCTTTAAGATGACGTCACGTAACATGTGATGACGTCATCATAATGTAATGTCAATTTTCATCTATAAACCTACTAGGCTACCTAGATATTACTTTTCAACTTAATCGGACTTGTACTTTTGTTTATATATGGCTTCAAAAACTGCCCCTTTAAGATGACGTCACGTGACATGTGATGACGTCAACATAACGTCATGTCAATTTCCATTTATAACACCCGGTGGCATACCTAGATATTACGTTTCAACTTAATCGGACTTGTACTTTTGTAGATATATGGCTTCGAAAAAATGCCCCTTTAAGATGACGTCACGTGACATGTGATGACATCATCATGACGTAAAAGTTTGGCACACGTTGTGAGCAGTTGGGGTAAGTGTCTGCCAAGTTTAAAAGTAGCCAAAGTGAACGGTAAGAAAGAATACGTTTACAAATGCTAAGGGCAATAATCTAGCGAGTGCCCCTTTAAGATGAAACCACGTGACATGTTATGACTTGACCATAACGTTATGTCAATGTTCATCTATAACACCCGGTGGCATACCTAGATATTACGTTCCAACTTAATCGGACTTGTACTTTTGTAGATATATGACTTCGAAAAATGCCCCTTTAAAGATGACGTCACGTGACATGTGATGACGTCACCATGACGTAAAAGTTCGGCACACATTGTGAGCAGTTGGGGTAAGTGTCTGCCAAGTTTAAAAGTAGCCAAAGTGGCTGGTAAGAAAGAAAAAAATTACAATTGCTATGGGCAATATTCTAGCGACTTGAAAAAAAGAATTGTTTTATGACGTCATCATGACGTCACAAAATTTTCGCTTTTTAGGGCATATCTTTGAGACATACCAAAGCTGTAACAAAAATAATTTTGAAAATGTCTTGTTTTGTTCGCTAGATATATTGAAAAGAATGTTACGATTTTAAAACTTCAAAAATTTAGCGACTTGAAAAAAGACTAGAAATCAACCCCTTTTATAAACAGCAAGCACATAATAGCCATGGTTATCTGCCCGTCCCAGAATTCCTTTGTGTTATATTGAATTTGGTCTAAATTTTGAAATGGCTGTTATTTCTTACTTGAGTGAGCCACGATCATGAAATTTTGGAATCAGGGAGAGGAAAATTCAATATATACCTTTTTGTAATCGGATTGACCCTTACATGCGTTTAAAAAAAGAAATGTTTTGATGACGTCATCATGACGTCACACATTTTCTCCCTTTTAGGGGATATCTTTGAGACATACCAAAGCTATAACAAAAAGAATTTTGAAAATATATTGTTTTGTTCGCTAGATATATTGAAAACAATGTTACGATTTTAAAATTTCAAAAATTCATAAAAAGTCACGTGATGACGTCATTATGACCTCATTTTAGATTTTGCATGCTAGTGACAGTATCTACCTACCCACCACTTTTCATGACGATCGGACTTATCCTTATATGTGTTTTAAAAAATCACACTTTTGATGACGTCATCATGACGTTACACATTTTTTCCCTTTTAGGGCATATCTTTGAGACATACCAAAGCTATCACAAAAAAAAAAATTGAAAATATCGTGTTTTGTTCGCTAGATATATTGAAAAGAATGTTACGATTTTAAAACTTCAAAAATTTAGCGACTTGAAAAAAGACTAGAAATCAACCCCTTTTATAAACAGCAAGCACATAATAGCCATGGTTATCTGCCCGTCCCAGAATTCCTTTGTGTTATATTGAATTTGGTCAAAATTTTGAAATGGCTCTTATTTCTTACTTGAGTGAGCCACGATCATGAAATTTTGGAATTTGGTACAGAAAAATTCAATGTATACATTTTTGTAATCGGATTGACCCTTACATGCGTAAAAAAAAAAACACATTTTTGATGACGTCATCATGACGTCGCACAATTTTCGCTTTTTAGGGCATATCTTTGAGACATACCAAAGCTGTAACAAAAAGAATTTTGAAAATATCTTGTTTTGTTCGCTAGATATATTGAAAAGAATGTTACGATTTTCAAATTTCAAAAATTCATAAAAAATCACGTGATGACGTCATCATGACGTAAAAGATCGGCATACATTCTGAGCAGTTGGTCTAAGTGTCTGCTAAGTTTAAATGCAATCGGTTGCTTAAAAGTAGCCAAAGTGCCGGTCAGAAAGAAAACGTGTACAAATGCTATGGGCAAAAGTCTGAAAAAGAAGAAGAAAAAACTAGACATCTGGTGCAGTGTTTGTGGACAAACACAGGGCTGTTTTGTTTTTTTGTGTAAAATTATGTGATTTAAATGAAATTTCAAAAATGAAAAAAATCATAGAAAATTAGCCGATGACGTCATCATGACGTCACATACATTTTCATCTAACACATGCTGGCATAACTAAATACCACGTTTTAACTTAATGTGACTTGTACTTTTATAGATATATGGTTTCCAAAAATGCCCCTTTAAGATGACGTCACGTGACATGTGATGACGTCATCATGACCTAAAAGTTCGGCGCACATTCTGAGCAGTTGGTGTAAGTATCTGCCTACGACTTGTCTAACGACTTGAAAAAAAGACTAGAGATCAACTCTTTATAGACAGCATGCCACATGAAAGCCATGGTTTCTGTCCTTCCCAGAATTCCTTTGTGTTATATTGAATTTGGTCACAATTTTTTAGATGCCTGTTATTTCTTAATACTTGAGTGAGCCACGATCACGAAATTGTTGAATTAGGTAGAGAAAAATTCAATGTATAAATTTTTAATCGGAACGACCCTTACATGCGTAAAAAAAAAAAAATTGATGACGTCATTATGACGTCACACAATTTTCGCCTTTTAGGGCATATCTTTGAGACATACCAAAAGCTGTATCAAAAAGAATTTTGAAAATCTCTTGTTTTGTTTGCGAGATATATTTAAAAGAATGTTACGATTTCAAAATTTCAAAAATTCATAACAAATCACATGATGACGTCATTATAACGTCACTTTGGATTTTGCATCTTAGTACCAGTATCTACCTACCCACCAATTTTCATGACGATCGGACCTATCCTTATATGTGTTTTAAAAAAGCACATTTTTGATGATGTCATCATGACGTCACACATTTTTTTCCTTTTTAGGGCATATCTTTGAGACCTACCAAAGCTATAACAAAAAGAATTTTGAAAATATCTTGTTTTGTTTGCCAGATATATTTAAAAGAATGTTACGATTTTCAAAATTTCAAAAATTCATAACAAATCACGTGATGACGTCATCATGACGTCACTTTGGAATTTGCATCCTAGTGCCAGTATCTACCTACCCACCAATTTTCATGACGATCGGACATATCCTTATATGTGTTTTAAAAAAGCACATTTTTGATGATGTCATCATGACGTCACACATTTTCTCCCTTTTAGGGCATATCTTTGAGACCTACCAAAGCTATAACAAAAAGAATTTTGAAAATATCTTGTTTTGTTTGCCAGATATATTGAAAAGAATTTTACGATTTAAAAATTTCAAAAATTCATAAAAAATCACGTGATGACGTCATCATGACGTAAATGTTCGGCATACATTCTGAGCAGTTAGTCTAAGTGTCTGCCAAGTTTAAAGCCAATCGGCACCATAAAAGTAGCCAAAGTGCCAGTAAGAAAGAAAACGTGTACAAATGCTATGGGCATTTTGGCTGAAAAAGAAGAACAAAAAAAAGAAAAAAAAAAAAAAAAGAAAAAAAAAAAAATCTTAACGAAAACAAGGGCTGTTTTGGAAAAGTTTCCAAAACAGCCAAAAACTAGAGGCAAGTGTTTGTGGACAAACACAGGGCTGTTTCGATTTTTTTTATTGTTAGTTTGGATGTCAAATGTGTATGCAATATTTAAAGTTGTTTGTTAGTTAGCAATGACGGAGGGATGAAGATGTTGTTATTGGATGTGTGAAGGATTGGTTTAAAAAAAGGAATCGTGTACAAATGCTATGGGAAATAGCCTAGCGAATGCCCCTTTAAGATGACATCACATAACATGTAATGACTTCATCATAACGTCATGTCAATTTTCATCTATGACACCGGGTGGCATACCTAAATGGTGTGTTTCAACTGAATCGGACTTGTACATTTGTAGATATATGGCTTCGAAAAATGCCCCTTTAAGATGACGTCACGTGACATGTGATGACGTCATCATGACGTAAAAGTTAGGCACACATTCTGAGCAGTTGGGGTAAGTGTCTGCCAAGTTTAAAAGTAGCCAAACTGGCCGGTAAGAAAGAAAACGTTTACAAATGCTATGGGCAATAATCTAGCGAGTGCCCCTTTAAGATGACACCACGTGACATGTTATGACTTGATCATAACGTCATGTCAATGTTCATCTATAACACCCGGTGGCATACCTAGATATTACGTTCCAACTTAATCGGACTTGTACTTTTGTAGATATATGGCTTCGAAAAATGCTCCTTTAAGATGACGTCACATGACATGTGATGACGTCATCATGACGTAAAGGTCCGGCACACATTGTGAGCAGTTGGAGTAAGTGTCTGCTAAGTTTAAAAGTAGCCAAAGTGGCCGGTAAGAAAGAAAAAGTTTACAAATGCTATGGGCAATATTCTAGCGACTTGAAAAAATATTTTTTGTTATGACGTCATCATGACGTCACACAATTTTCGCTTTTTAGGGCATATCTTTGAGACATACCAAAGCTATAACAAAAAGAATTTTGAAAATATCTTGTTTTGTTCGCTAGATATAGTGAAAAGAATGTTACGATTATAAAACTTCAAGAATTCAGCGACTTGAAAAAAGACTACAAATCAACCCCTTTTATAAACAGCAAGCTCATAATAGCCATGGTTATCAGCCCGTCCCAGAATTCCTTTGTGTTATATTGAATTTGGTCTAAATTTTGAAATGGCTGTCATTTCTTACTTGAGTGAGCCACGATCATGAAATTTTGGAATTGGGTACAGAAAAATACAATGTATACATTTTTGTAATCGGATTGACCCTTACATGCGTTAAAAAAAAAAATATTTTTGATGACGTCATCATGACGTCACACAATTTTCGCCTTTTAGGGCATATCTTTGAGACATACCAAAGCTATAACAAAAAGAATTTTGAAAATATCTTGTTTTGTTCGCTAGATATATTGAAAAGAATGTTACGATTTTAATACTTCAAAAATTCAGCGACTTGAAAAAAGACTAGAAATCAACCCCTTTTATAAACAGCAAGCTCATAATAGCCATGGTTATCAACCCGTCCCAGAATTCCTTTGTGTTATATTGAATTTGGTCTAAATTTTGAAATGGCTGTCATTTCTTACTTGAGTGAGCCACGATCATGAAATTTTGGAATTGGGTACAGAAAAATACAATGTATACATTTTTGTAATCGGATTGACCCTTACATGCGTTAAAAAAAAAAATATTTTTGATGACGTCATCATGACGTCACACAATTTTCGCCTTTTAGGGCATATCTTTGAGACATACCAAAGCTATAACAAAAAGAATTTTGAAAATATCTTGTTTTGTTCGCTAGATATATTGAAAAGAATGTTACGATTTTAATACTTCAAAAATTCAGCGACTTGAAAAAAGACTAGAAATCAACCCCTTTTATAAACAGCAAGCTCATAATAGCCATGGTTATCAACCCGTCCCAGAATTCCTTTGTGTTATATTGAATTTGGTCTAAATTTTGAAATGGCTGTTATTTCTTACTTGAGTGAGCCACGATCATGAAATTTTGGAATTGGGTACAGCAAAATTCAATATATACATTTTTGTAATCAGATTGACCCTTACATGCGTTAAAAAAAAAAAGCATTTTTGATGACGTCATCATGACGTCACACAATTTTCGCTTTTTAAGGCATATCTTTGAGACATATCAAAGCTATAAGAAAAAGAATTTTGAAAATATCTTGTTTTGTTCGCTAGATATAATTTAATGAATGTTACGATTTTCAAAATTCAAAAATTCATAAAAAATCACGTGATGACGTCACCATGACGTAAAAGATCGGCATGCATCCTGAGCAGTTGGTCTAAGTGTCTGTTAAGTTTAAAGGCAATCGGCTGCATAAAAGTAGCCAAAGTGCCTGGCAGAACGAAAACGTGTACAAAGTCTATGGGCCAAAAGTCTGAAAAAGAAGAAAAAAAAACTAGAGGCATGAGGCTGGTGTTTGTGGACAAACACAGGGCTGTTTCGTTTTTGTTTTTTTAGTTTGGATGTGAAATGTGAATACAATAATTTAAGTTTGTCAAACAATCGCGCTGCTGCCAGTTTTCTTTGGTAATTTTGAAATTAATTAAAGTTGTTTGTAGTAGTAACATGTGATGACGTCATCATAACGTCACATAAATGTTCATCTATAAACTTGCTGACCTACCTAGATATTACTTTTCAACTTAATCGGACTTATAATTTTGTTTATATATGGCTTCATAAACAGCCCCTTTAAGATGACGTCACGTTACATGTGATGACGTCATCATAATGTCAAGTCACTTATCATATATAAACCTATATGTACTGGGCTACCTAGATATTACTTTTCAACTTAATCGGACTGATACTTTTGTTTATATGGCCTTAAAAACTGCCCCTTTAAGATGACGTCACGTGACATGTGATGACATCATCATAATGTCAAGTCAATTTTCATCTATAAACCTATATGTACTGGGCTACCTAGATATTACTTTTCAACTTAATCGGACTTGTACTTTTGTTTATATATGGCTCCAAAAACTGTCCCTTTAAGATGACGTCACGTGACATGTGATGACGTCATCATGACGTAACTATCGGCACACATTGTGAGCAGTTGGGGTAAGTGTCTGCCAAGTTTAAAAGTAGCCAAAGTGGCCGGTAAGAAAGAAAACGTTTACAAATGCTATGGGCAATATTATAGCGACTTGAAAAAACTTTTTTGTTATGACGTCATCATGACGTCACACAGTTTTCGCTTTTTAGGGCATATCTTTGAGACATACCAAAGCTATAACAAAAAGCATTTTGAAAATATCTTGTTTTGTTCGCTAGATATATTGAAAAGAATGTTATGATTGAATTTTTTTTAATAATTTAGCGACTTGAAAAAAGACTACAAATCAACCCTTTTTATAAACAGCATGCACATTTAAGCCATGGTTATCTGCCCTTCCCAGAATTCCTTTGTGTTATATTGAATTTGGTCTAAATTTTGAAATGGCTCCTATTTCTTACTTGAGTGAGCCACGATCATGACATTTTGGAATTAGGTACAGGAAAATTCAATATATACATTTTTGTAATCAGATTGACCCTTACATGCGTTTAAAAAAAAAAATATTGTTGATGACGTCATCATGACGTCACACAATTTTCGCCTTTTAGGGCATATCTTTGAGACATACCAAAGCTATAACAAAAATAATTTTGAAAATATCTTGTTTTGCTCGCTAGATATAGTGAAAAGAATGTTACGGTTTTAATACTTCAAAAATTCAGCGACTTGAAAAAAGACTAGAAATCAACCCCTTTTTATAAACAGCATGCACATTTAAGCCATGGTTATCAGCCCTTCCCAGAATTCCTTTGTGTTATATTGAATTTGGTCTAAATTTTGAAATGGCTCCTATTTCTTACTTAAGTGAGCCACGATCATGAAATTTTGGAATTAGGTACAGGAAAATTCAATATATACATTTTTGTAATCGGATTGACCCTTACATGCGTAAAAAAAAAAAAGCATTTTTGATGACGTCATCATGACGTCACACAATTTTTGCCTTTTAGGGCATATCTTTGAGACATACCAAACCTATAACAATAAGAATTTTGAAAATATCTTGTTTTGTTCGCTAGATATATTAAAAAGAATGTTACGATTTTCAAATTTCAAAAATTCATAAAAAATCACGTGATGACGTCATCATGACGTAAAAGATCGGCATGCATTATGAGCAGTTGGTCTAAGTGTCTGTGAAGTTTAAAGGCAATCGGCTGCATAAAAGTAGCCAAAGTGCCTGGCAGAAAGAAATCGTGTACAAATGCTATGGGCAAAAGTCTGAAAAAGAAAAAAAAAAAAAAAAGAAAAAAAAAAAAATCTTAACGAAAACAAGGGCTGTTTCGAAAAACTTTCGAAACAGCCAAAAACTAGACATGTTATGTGTTTGTCCCGTGGACAAACACAGGGCTGTTTCGTGTTTTTTTTATTGTGTTAGTTAGTCAAATGTTTATACAATAATTAACGTTATTGGATGTGTGAAGGATTGGTTTAAAGAAAGAAATCGAGTACAAATGTTATGGGGAATAGTGTAGCGAATGCCCCTTTAAAATGACATCACGTGACATGTGATCACTTCATAACGTCAAGTCAATGTTCACCTATAACACCCGGTGGCATACCTAGATACATGTTTCAACTTAATCGGACTTGTACTTTTGTAGATATATGGCTTTGAAAAATGCCTCTTTAAGATGACGTCACGTGACATGTGATGATGTCATCATGACGTAAAAGTTCGACACACATTCTGAGCAGTTGGTCTAAGTGTCTGCCAATTTGAAAAGTACCCAAAGTGCCAATAAGAAAAAAGTGTACAAATGCTATGGGCAATAGTCTAGCGAATGCTCCTTTAAGATGACATCACGTGACATGTGATGTCATCATAACGTTATGTCAACTTTCATCTATAACACACCGTGTAGCATACTTAGATATTACGTTTCAACTTAATCGGACTTGTACTTGTGTAGATACACAATGTATGGCTACGAAAAATGCCCCTTTAAGATGACGTCAAGTTGACATGTGATGACGTCATCATGACATAAAAGTTCGACACACATTCTGAGCAATTCTGCCAATTTTAAAAGTACCCAAAGTGCCAGTAAGAAAAAAACATGTACAAATGCAATATAGTCTAGCGAATGCCCCTTTAAGATGACATCACGTGACATGTGATGACATCATGATAATGTCATGTCAATTTCCATCTATAAACCTACTGGCCTACCTAGATATTACGTTTCAACTTAATTGAACTTGTACTTTTGTTGATATATGGCTTCCAAAACTGCCCCTTTAAGATGACGTCACGTGACATGTGATGACGTCGTCCTATTGTCATGTTTATTTTCATCTATGAACCTGCAGACCTACCTGGATATTACATTTCAACTTAATCGAATTTGTACTTTTGTAGATATATGGCTTCAAAACTGCCCCTTTAAGATGACGTCACGTGACATGTGATGACATCAATCATGATAATGTCATGTCAATTTTCAGCTATAAACCTACTGGGCTACCTAGATATTACTTTTCAACTTAATCGAACTTGTACTTTTGTAGATATATAGCTTCAAAAACTGCCCCTTTAAGATGACGTCACGTGGCATGTGATGACGTCATCATGTATGTCTGTAATTCAAAAAGAATGTTATAAGACGCCTGATTGTTTGTGTGCTTTTCACTGAATGCACTTGTTAAATACAACTTTTTCTCTTCAACATTTTGTTTTCAGCCTTGTATTGGAGTAACTTGCCTCTCAAATTTGAATCTTTATTAATATTATGTGATATGTTCTTGATAAAAATGCATGTTGACATTGTGGCACGTAGGAAGCAATAAAAAGAATTCTTTGAAAACAAGACCTTTGAATAAAGAGAGTTATTTAATGAAGTCTTACTAGTATATTTTTATTACAGTATATAATTGAAAGAAAATACGGTCTTATTAACCCTAATAGTCCTGAATTCTCCAATTGTAATATGATTTTCCACACACCCTAGGGAGGTACAGTTAAATGCAAGGAAAGTTCGACATAATCTTACTGGTCAAAAGTTTCTCTGCCACAATTGACAAACCTGTCAACTTTTTAGCGCAAGAGGGCGGTAGTACTTACAAAAATACTCCTCTGGTTGTGTTTAGTGAATTGTAGAGGGCAGCATACGAGTTTACTGGTAAAAATTCATTCACGGATTTTGTCCGGTGGCGCCTAGCACTGTATACCAAACTTAACTAACAATTTAAGGCAAACAAACACATAGAGCGGTGGGTGAGACCGAAGCATACCCCCTGTAGTGTTTGAAGACGGAAAACCAGAAATTAACGCAACACACCTTAAAGAATGCACTTCTGAAACAAACTTTATTTGAGCAGTAGAAAATCACAGAACGCATTTGTTTTAATACATTGGGAATTATAAACTGGAAATTAAATGTAAGGTAATCCAAATGACGATTGAGACAACATTTACTTGAGTGGAACAAAATACAACAATTATTTTTGAAAATTATGTTAAATCCTCCCAAATCACAGAACGCAAAACTTGTTTACCTATGACGTAAAAAACATATTTCAAAAAGAATTACAATAAGAATTTGGAAAGAATGTTATAAGACGCATGATTGTTTCTGTGCTTTTCACTGAATGCACTTGTTAAATACACAACTTTTTCTCTTCAACATTTTGTTTTCAGGCTTGTATTGGAGTAACTTGCCTCTCAAATTTGAATCTTTATTAATATTATGTGATATGTTCTTGATAAAAATGCATGTTGACAATTGTGGCACGTAGGAAGCAATAAAAAGAATTCTTTGAAAACAAGACCTTTGAATAAAGAGAGTTATTTAATGAAGTCTTACTAGTATATTTTTATTACAGTATATAATTGAAAGAAAATACGGTCTTATTAACCCTAATAGTCCTGAATTCTCCAATTGTAATATGATTTTCCACACACCCTAGGGAGGTACAGTTAAATGCAAGGAAAGTTCGACATAATCTTACTGGTCAAAAGTTTCTCTGCCACAATTGACAAACCTGTCAACTTTTTAGCGCAAGAGGGCGGTAGTACTTAAAAAAATACTCCTCTGGTTGTGTTTAGTGAACTGTAGAGGGCAGCATACGAGTTTACTGGTAAAAACTCATTCACGGATTTTGTCCGGTGGCGCCTAGCACTGTATACCAAACTTAACTAACAATTTAAGGCAAACACACACATAGAGCGGTGGGTGAGAGCGAAGCATACCCCATGTAGTGTTTGAAAACCAGTAATTAACGCAACACACCTTAAAGAATAGACGGCTGAAACAAACTTTATTTGAGCAGTAGAAAATCACAGAACGCATTTTTTTTAATACATTGGGAATTATAAACTGGAAATTAAAAGTAAGGTAATCCAAAATACGATTGAGACAACATTTACTTGAGTGGAACAAAATACAACTATTTTTGAAAATTATGTTAAATCCTCCCAAATCACAGAACGTAAAACTTGTTTACCTAAAAAACCTATTTCAAAAAGAATTACAATAAGAATTTCGAAATTAGCATGTTCAGTTGATGAGATAGGCCTTATAGCTTAAAGATTCAAAAGTAAAGAAATTACTATAAAATCATATGATGACGTCACCATAACGTCGCATCAATTTTCATATATAACACATGCCGGCCTACAAGCATTCCTGACACAAAATTGTTTAAGATAATCTACTGGGCTACCTAGATATTACTTTTCAACTTAATCTGACTTCTACTTCGGTAAAAATATGGCTTCGAAAAATGCCCCTTTCAGATGACGTCACGTGACATGTGATGACGTCATCATGACGTAAAAGTTCGGCACACATTGTGAGCAGTTGGGGTAAGTGTCTGCCAAGTTTAAAAGTAGCCAAACTGGCCGGTAAGAAAGAAAACGTTTACAAATGCTATGGGCAATAATCTAGCGAGTGCCCCTTTAAGATGACACCACGTGACATGTTATGACTTGATCATAACGTCATGTCAATGTTCATCTATAACACCCGGTGGCATACCTAGATATTACGTTCCAACTTAATCGGTCTTGTACTTTTGTAAATATATGGCTTCGAAAAATGCCCCTTTAAGATGACGTCACGTGACATGTGATGACGTCATCATGACGTAAAGGTTCGGCACACATTGTGAGCAGTTGGGGTAAGTGTCTGCCAAGTTTAAAAGTAGCCAAAGTGGCCGGTAAGAAAGAAAACGTTTACAAATGCTATGGGCAATATTCTAGCGACTTGAAAAAAGATTTTTTTTTATGACGTCATCATGACGTCACACAATTTGCGCTTTTTATGGCATATCTTTGAGACATACCAAAGCTATAACAAAAAGAATTTTGAAAATATCTTGTTTTGTTCGCTAGATATATTGAAAAGAATGTTACGATTCCAAAACTTCAAAAATTTAGCGACTTGAAAAAAGACTAGAAATCAATCCCTTTTATAAACAGCAAGCACATAATACCCATGGTTATCAGCCCTTCCCAGAATTCCTTTGTGTTATATTGAATTTGGTCTAAATTTTGAAATGGCTCCTATTTCATACTTGAGTGAGCCACGATCATGAAATTTTGGAATTAGGTACAGGAAAATTCAACGAATACATTTTTGTAATCGGATTGACCCTTACATGCGTTTAAAAAAAAAAGATTTGTTGATGACGTCATCATGACGTCACACAATTTTCGCTTTTTAGGGCATATCTTTGAGACATACCAAAGCTGTAACAAAAATAATTTTGAAAATATCTTGTTTTGTTCGCTAGATATATTGAAAAGAATGTTACGATTTTAATACTTCAAAAATTTAGCGACTTGAAAAAAGACTAGAAATCAACCCCTTTTATAAACAGCAAGCACATAATAGCCATGGTTATCAGCCCTTCCCAGAATTCCTTTGTGTTATATTGAATTTGGTCTAAATTTTGAAATGGCTCCTATTTCATACTTGAGTGAGCCACGATCATGAAATTTTGGAATTAGGTACAGGAAAATTCAATGTATACATTTTTGTAATCGGATTGACCCTTACATGCGTTTACAAAAAAACATATTTTTGATGACGTCATCATGACGTCACACAATTTTCGCAATTTAGGGCATATCTTTGAGACATACCAAAGCTATAAGAAAAAGAATTTTGAAAATATCTTGTTTTGTTCGCTAGATATAATTTAATGAATGTTACGATTTTCAAAATTCAAAAATTCATAAAAAATCACGTGATGACGTCATCATGACGTAAAAGTTCGGCATGCATGCTGAGCAGTTGGTCTAAGTGTCTGTTAAGTTTAAAGGCAATCGGCTGCATAAAAGTAGCCAAAGTCCCTGGCAGAAAGAAATCGTGTACAAACGCTATGGGCAAAAGTCTGAAAAAGAAAAAAAAAAAAAACTAGACGGACGGTGTTTGTGGACAAACACAGGGCTGTTTCGCTTTTTATTTTTTTTAGTTTGGATGTGAAATGTGAATACAATAATTAAAGTTCGTCAAACAATCGCGCTCCTGCCAGTTTTCTTTGTTAGACTTTGAAAATGATTAAAGTTGTTTGTAATAGTCACTTGTGATGACGTCAAAATAACGTAATGTAAATTTTCATCTGTAAACTTGCTGACCTACCTAGATATTACATTTAAAATAATCAAACTTGTACTTTTGTAGATATACAATGTATGGCTTCAAAAACTGCCCCTTTAAGATAACGTCACGGGACATGTGATGACGTCATCATAACGTCATGTCAATTTTCATCTATAAACCTGCTTGCCTACCCGACTATATATTACATTTCAAATAAATCGGAGCTGTACTTTTGTAGATATATGGCTTCGAAAAATGCCTCTTTAAGATAATGACACGAAACAAGTGATGACGTAATCATGACATCATAATTTTTTTAATTTAAAATACCTACTGGGCTACCTAGATATTACTTTTGAACTTAATCGGACTTGTACTTTTGTTTATATATGGCTTCAAAAACTGCACCTTTAAGATGACGTCATGTAACATGTGATGACATCATAATAATGTCATGTAAATTTTCATCTATAAACCTATTGGGCAACCTAGATATTACTTTTCAACTTAATCAGACATGTACTTCTTAATATATATGGATTCAAAAACTGCCCCTTTAAGATGACGTCACGTAACATGTGATGATGTCATCATAACGTAATGTCAATTTTCATCTATAAACCTACTAGGCTACCTGGATATTACTTTTCAACTTAATCGGACTTGTACTTTTGTAGATATATAGCTTTGAAAAAATGCCCATTTAATATGACGTCACGTGACATGTGATGACATCATCATGACGTAAAAGTTTGGCACACATTGTGAGCAGTTGGGGTAAGTGTCTACCAAGTTTAAAAGTAGCCAAAGTGGCCGGTAAGAAAGTAAACGTTTAAAAATGCTATGGGCAATAATCTAGCAAGTGCCCCTTTAAGATGACACCACGTGACATGTTATGACTTGATCATAACGTTATGTCCATGTTTATCTATAACACCCGGTGGCATACCTAGATATTACGTTCCAACTTAATCGGACTTGTACTTTTGTAGATATATGGCTTCGAAAAATGCCCCTTTAAGATGACGTCACGTGACATGTGATGACGTCATCATGACGTAAATGTTCGGCACACATTGTTAGCAGTTGGCGTAAGTGTCTGCCAAGTTTAAAAGTAGCCAAAGTGGCCGGTAAGAAAGAAAACGTTTACAAATGCTATGTGCAATATTCTAGCGACTTGAAAAAAGAATTTTTTTTATGACGTCATCATGACGTCACACAATTTGCGCTTTTTATGGCATATCTTTGAGACATACCAAAGCTATAACAAAAAGAATTTTGAAAATATCTTGTTTTGTTCGCTAGATATATTGAAAAGAATGTTACGATTCTAAAACTTCAAAAATTTAGCGACTTGAAAAAAGACTAGAAATCAATCCCTTTTATAAACAGCAAGCACATAATACCCATGGTTATCAGCCCTTCCCAGAATTCCTTTGTGTTATATTGAATTTGGTCTAAATTTTGAAATGGCTCCTATTTCATACTTGAGTGAGCCACGATCATGAAATTTTGGAATTAGGTACAGGAAAATTCAACGAATACATTTTTGTAATCGGATTGACCCTTACATGCGTTTAAAAAAAAAAATTTGTTGATGACGTCATCATGACGTCACACAATTTTCGCTTTTTAGGGCATATCTTTGAGACATACCAAAGCTGTAACAAAAATAATTTTGAAAATATCTTGTTTTGTTCGCTAGATATATTGAAAAGAATGTTACGATTTTAATACTTCAAAAATTCAGCGACTTGAAAAAAGACTAGAAATCAACCCCTTTTATAAACAGCAAGCACATAATACCCATGGTTATCAGCCCTTCCCAGAATTCCTTTGTGTTATATTGAATTTGGTCTAAATTTTGAAATGGCTCCTATTTCATACTTGAGTGAGCCACGATCATGAAATTTTGGAATTAGGTACAGGAAAATTCAATGTATACATTTTTGTAATCGGATTGACCCTTACATGCGTTTACAAAAAAACATATTTTTGATGACGTCATCATGACGTCACACAATTTTCGCAATTTAGGGCATATCTTTGAGACATACCAAAGCTATAAGAAAAAGAATTTTGAAAATATCTTGTTTTGTTCGCTAGATATAATTTAATGAATGTTACGATTTTCAAAATTCAAAAATTCATAAAAAATCACGTGATGACGTCATCATGACGTAAAAGTTCGGCATGCATGCTGAGCAGTTGGTCTAAGTGTCTGTTAAGTTTAAAGGCAATCGGCTGCATAAAAGTAGCCAAAGTCCCTGGCAGAAAGAAATCGTGTACAAACGCTATGGGCAAAAGTCTGAAAAAGAAAAAAAAAAAAAAAAAAAAAAAAAAAAGAAAAACTAGACGGACGGTGTTTGTGGACAAACACAGGGCTGTTTCGTTTTTTTTTTTTTTTTATTTGGATGTGAAATGTGAACACAATAATTAAACTTCGTCAAACAATCGCGCTCCTGCCAGTTTTCTTTGTTAGACTTTGAAAATAATTTAAGTTGTTTGTAATAGTCACTTGTGATGACGTCATCATAACGTAATGTAAATTTACATCTGTAAACTTGCTGACCTACCTAGATATTACATTTAAAATAATCGAACTTGTACTTTTGTAGATATACAATTTATGGCTTTAAAAACTGCCCCTTTAAGATAACGTCACGTGACATGTGATGACGTCATCATAACGTCACGTCAATTTTCATCTATAAACCTGCTTGCCTACCCGACTATATATTACATTTCAAATAAATCGGACCTGTACTTTTGTAGATTTATGGCTTCGAAAAATGCCCCTTTAAGATAATGACACGAAACAAGTGATGACGTAATCATGACATCATCAATTGTTTTATTTAAAATACCTACTGGGCTACCTAGATATTACTTTTGAACTTAATCGGACTTGTACTTTTGTTTATATATGGCTTCAAAAACTGCACCTTTAAGATGACGTCATGTGACATGTGATGACATCATAATAATGTCATGTCAATTTTCATCTATAAACCTATTGGGCTACCTAGATATTACTTTTCAACTTAATCGGACTTGTACTTTTGTTTATGGCTTCAAACACTGCCCCTTTAAGATGACGTCACGTGACGTGTGATGACATCATCATCATAATGTCATGTCAATTTTCGTCCATAAACCTGCAGACCTACCTGGATATTACATTTCAACTTAATCGAACTTGTACTTTTGTTTATATATGGCTTCAAAAACTTCCCCTTTAAGATGACGTCACGTGACATGTGATGACGTCATCATAACATCATGTCAATGTTCATCTATAACACCCGGTGGCATACCTAGATATTACGTTTCAACTTAATCGGACTTGTACTTTTGTAGATATATGGCTTCGAAAAAATGCCCTTTTAAGATGACGTCACGTGACATGTGATGACGTCATCATGACGTAAAAGTTCGGCAGACATTGTGAGCAGTTGGTGTAAGTGTCTGCCAAGTTTAAAAGTAGCCAAAGTGGCCGGTAAGAAAGAAAACGTTTACAAATGCTATGGGCAATATTCTAGCAACTTGAAAAAATAATTTATTTATGACGTCATCATGACGTCACACAATTTTCGCTTTTTAGGGCATATCTTTGAGACATACCAAAGCTGTAACAAAAATAATTTTGAAAATATCTTGTTTTGTTCGCTAGATATATTAAAAAGAATGTTACGATTTTAAAACTTCAAAAATTTAGCGACTTGAAAAAAGACTAGAAATCAACCCCTTTTATAAACAGCAAGCACAAAATACCCATGGTTATCAGCCCGTCCCAGAATTCCTTTGTGTTATATTGAATTTGGTCTAAATTTTGAAATGGCTGTTATTTCTTACTTGAGTGAGCCACGATCATGAAATTTTGGAATTGGGTACAGCAAAATTCAATATATACATTTTTGTAATCAGATTGACCCTTACATGCGTTTAAAAAAAAAAGCATTTTTGATGACGTCATCATGACGTCACACAATTTTCGCTTTTTAAGGCATATCTTTGAGACATACCAAAGCTATAAGAAAAAGAATTTTGAAAATATCTTGTTTTGTTCGCTAGATATAATTTAATGAATGTTACGATTTTCAAAATTCAAAAATTCATAAAAAATCACGTGATGACGTCATCATGACGTAAAAGTTCGGCATGCATTCTGAGCAGTTGGTCTGAGTGTCTGTTAAGTTTAAAGGCAATCGGCTGCATAAAAGTAGCCAAAGTGCCTGGCAGAAAGAAATCGTGTACAAACGCTATGGGCAAAAAGTCTGAAAAAGAAAAAAAAAAAGAAAAAAAAAAAAGAAAAAAAAAAAAATCTTAACGAAAACAAGGGCTGTTTCGAAAAACTTTCGAAACAGCCAAAAAAAAAATCTTAACGAAAACAAGGGCTGTTTCGAAAAACTTTCGAAACAGCCAAAAAAAAAAAAAAAAGAAAAAAAAAAAAATCTTAACGAAAACAAGGGCTGTTTCGAAAAACTTTCGAAACAGCCAAAAAAGAAAAAAAAAAAAATCTTAACGAAAACAAGGGCTGTTTCGTAAAACTACGAAACAGCCAAAAAGAAAAAAAAAAAAATCTTAACGAAAACAAGGGCTGTTTCGAAAAGCTTTCGAAACAGCCAAAAAAAAATCTTAACGAAAACAAGGGCTGTTTCGAAAAACTTTCGAAACAGCCAATTAGAAAGTTAAAGGATTCATAAACATGTCAACATACAGATGCCCCTATAATGTTTTTGTCAAACAAACAAACAAACAAACAAAGTTCAACAGTGAAAAATAAAATTCCTCAGCCCTTTTCATTTTATTTGTTCGTTACATCATCCATCCCTCATATCAGTTCAGATGTTGCATTATAAATTTTACAACATTTTCCATTATAAATTTTACAAAAAATTTACCAAAACCTCAGAAGACAACAGGAAAATATATCAGTTAAAAATCTGATTAATTTGAACGACCATTTGATGAAAATTATTGCCCATAAACGAATAAGAAAAGAAAATCGTGGTCATACGTCACATGCACGCCGACGTTCGGTAATTTGAATGCTTCAACTGTAAAAACAAAAGTCACAAAACTCAATTTACAGTTTTTCCTTAATCACTTTATTACGGTTCCCGCAACCTCGTATAGGCCTACATGTACCGATTCCTATAACACTTTTTGTGCGAATACAACAAAAGAATATTAGTTCCGCACCACGGGCAAGCAAAGTTTTGAATGGTGCGATTTCACTTCTGATTATCCTCACTTTAATTGCAGTTGTCGTGTTAAAGCGATTGAGAAAAACTGTAAGAATGCAACAAATATAGTCGTGAATGCACCAAACCGAAATAGAATGCCCCTAAACGAAAACGAACATTAAGAACAAAATCACGGGTTCTTAAAATTGAAACCGAATGCCCAAACAGTGAAAAAGAAACCTTAAATTGATCAGATGTGTAAAAACCACGCGAATTTGAATGACCAATAACGAAAGTGATCAGAAAAATTCGCAGATTGGCCGGGAAAACCCGTAAAATAGTTTCGTCAGTTGGTAATTACAGTTTTCAAAGTGAAGAAGAAAAAGGATGTTTAATCTGAAATTAAGTTGTTGTTATGCACCTGTAAAGTTTTTAAGAGACACGTATAGTGTTATTGTAGTTGTATTTATAGGTTTTCCCTGCCAATTTCATCAGAAATTAATTCAATTTCATTAACACGCATTCCAATTCACGCATTTCCCCCTAATTCAATCAAACTAGGGTTTATTGCATTCAATTTCGTGTTTGTGCACACATGATTCCGTTCTTTTCATTCAGGTTCGTTTTAGTCATTCTATTTCATTTATAGGCATTCAAGACTACATTTTCACCAATCTTCAGTTGAATTTCTACTACCTATCTACAATTGATGAAATCAAATTAAGACTCATCGAAGCGCACATGAATTTTTCGTTTATGGGCAATGAATTTCAAATTCTGTGCGTTCAAATTAAACATGAGTTAGGCCTATGGCTTGTTTATTCGAGGAAGCTGACAATAGCTCCCTTACTAGCAGTTGAGTTTTTCATTGTTAGATGCGTTTCGGTGTTGTTTGCATTTCATTTACATGTACGTCATGTGTTTTGTCTTAATTGCAATAATTGTTCCATTTGCTTTGTTACCCCATGATTAAAGTTAAAGCCTGTACCCTGTATCTAGAAGACTGTTAAGTAAAGTTTGAAAAGTTATGGTGATAAAAGTTTGAAATGAAAACAAAGTATTTCGCTATAGCCTTGTGATAGTTTGCACTGGTCTTTATGTTGTCTTCTTTATTTCTGCTAATGTTCGGACCACGTCAAATTGAAATGCGAATCAGAAAGCACATACCATAGAAACAAATTTGAATGTAAAAATTTGAAAAATGTTTGCCAATTGATGAAATTGAATGGTTGACCAGCCTCTTGCTGCTGGCTATTACGAAATTGAATGATCTTTGCGACCTCATAAATTTGAATGATCCTATTTGGCCAGTGAATGCTAACTGCTGAAATGGAATTACTCCTTTTTACTGTTGAATGCTGATGCAACGGAGCATTCATTTTCAAACGAAATTGAATGAGCCGGGTACTAAATTGAATGAATTTTTGTTTAAATTGGCCGGGAAAACCTATATTAATTGTTAATTAAGTGGACGATGAAGACATTTTCATACAGTTTCATTTTACTTGTTATCGAGGACGTATAAGCAATCAGAATGACAACTACGACTGTGCAGCCCATGTCCAGTTGGCCACTTACAGTGTTGTTTACACATGGCATAATTTTGTGAATAAGTCGTTAAACGGTAAACAAAATGAATTTTTAACGTTTTGCGCTGTTTTCCCAAATGTTGATCAAAACCCTTAACAGATCAGATCAGTTAAAACGAGGAGCTGTGATTTTTTACTTTTTCAAAAAATATAACATATTTTGTTTCCTCCAGCGTCCGAGGTAAAAATGTTTAAAGTAAATGTTACCTATCACTTTGTAGTAATTTGCCGAAAGTTTCTTTGACCCTTGCAAGTCAGTGGTACATGCCAATGTACTGCAGTGCATTGGAGGATTCTTTGCTTTACCAGACAGTTGATTTCAAAGCTCCTACTGGAGTGCATTGAAGGGCACTTGGGGGGGGGGGGGGGGGGGGGGGGGTTGCTGGTCATTGTTGTTGCTCACATGACCAGCAAGTCTTGATGGAAATTGCCATTGTATTTATTATTAGTAACTGTTTATAATGTAAACAAGAGCATTGGTTAATTGCCCAGTTTTTTCTGCACAAGCGCAAAGGCTTTTTAGTAAGTTGGCTCATTTAATGTAACCGATTGGTCAGGTCTAGCCTTAAAATTCCTTAAAATACAAAGTTTTTGTATCCAAGTTTTCTAGACCTAATAAATATTTTGTTAAACAGGTGTCTCCATTTTTTTTTTTTTTTTTTGTAGGTATTTTTTTTAGATTTTATGTTTTAATGTGGGGGTTCGGTATTTTTTATAACACCATTTAACCCCTTGAGTACGGTTTTTTACGGGAGACGTCGGGGTGTCGCGGCGGCTCTGGCAGCCAAGCGAAACGGCCACAATGTGTTTGTGCAGTCAAGCGTAACATACACAATAACCCAACAATGGATAAAACTGCACAAACAGCGGCAAAGGGCGTCATCCGGCCTGGTGGCACTGTTGTTTTGGGTTTTTTTTTTGCACCATATGGCGTCTTCCGTACGCAAAGGGTTTTAAAACCCCTTGCCATCGGGTGGCGCCGGGGCACCAGGCCGGGTTATGCAGCCAAGCGAAACGGAAACAAGAGGCTTGTGTAGCCAAGCATAACGTGCACAATACCCCGATAATGGATTGAAAATGCAGAAATTGACGTGTATAGACGTCACCCGGCCAGGTGGCAATTTCAATCTGCACGTATTTGTGTCAACCGTATGCAAGGGGTTAACGCCAAATTGTGCATTGCGTGCTCGGGGGGGATTCCCACACTGAGAAATTTGCAAATGGGTTATTCCATAAATTAGGGTACCAACTTGCGACATTTTAACCCAAAATGGAAAAATTCATTGAGAGGGGATTCAATAATAATTTTTACTATAACTTAAAGATATTGACATTTCTCATTAATTGTAGCCAAAATCAGACATTTTTTACTCCAAAAATACCAAAATATCATGTCAAAACCCATTCACGGTTTCACGTGTAAAGGGGACACCAAATTAGTTTTCTGCTTATTTTTGTGATAATTCATGCTCAATGTTGTATGTTTATTTTAGAATGTATTTTTTTTCTTACCCAGGATAACACATCAAGATTTATTGTGAAAATAACTTGATTACATTGCAAATAACAATTCGGTGCATAATTGCGTATGGGGACACCATTTGGTGTCCCATTTACACGTGAAACCTAGTAAATGGCCCAAAAAATAAATATTTTCAAGCATGCAATCTTTGTTATGATTTCACACTTATCAAGTGGGACATGTAATTAATGGTGATAGATCTAGATTTGCCAGGGAACCCAATTATCTTTTTATTTCTCAGAAATATTACACAAATTTCACGTGTAAAAGGGACACCAAAAAAGTGGGTCTTGTTTACACGTGAAACATTTAAACTAACACACTGTCAATCTCGGTCAACTAGTTATTAAATCATTTAAATATGGTGCCATTCCAAAGCAGTATTAACATGCTTTAACATAATGTAGGGCAATTTTCCATACACCTATGTCCACATGGTAGTATTTGAGAACCAAACAATGCATTTTAACAACAGTCATGGCAGTTTTTTAAATGTCGCAGCTTTGATGTCCCTTTTACATGTGAAACTGTGAACTATTTAGGACACCATACTGTCAGGATATTAGTCAGATGTTTCATCCTTTGCTACCAGATATTTAGGTACAAGTACTATAATTTGAGCAACTAAAATCATTTGTATATATATTTCACTGCTGGTAATACTAGGGAAACAAATATCACAATGTAAAGAGGGACACCAAAAGTCATTGGCCCCCACATTTATGGAATCACCCAAATGGCATATTATGACTTGTTGGATTTGGTAGAACATGGCGGGTTGTTTTGTGGCTTTGGTGGCTAGCTCTGGTCTTTTTCTGATCAAAATAATAATTCGCCGCTTAGTGCCGAAAGATAGGTTTTTGAGAACTGTTCGAGTGTCAAAAACGGCTTATACTGACTCCATGCGTGGACAAATTTGTTGTTCAACAGACTGACATGAGCGCGAAGTTGTCAACCGTAGCTACTGGCATATAGAGCCTACTTGCCGGGCAGCGTGACCGTAATGACCAAAGAGGCCGCAACGCGCTTATAAGTGTACTTTCTGTCAGAGAACTGGGCATGCGGTGGAAACGTGTTTCAAGCGAAAAAGAGAAGAAGCCAAAAAAAAGAGAAAATACTGCTCGGGTTGAGCCATGCCACCGAGCTCGGGAAATGCCCGACCTTCGCTGCAGAGGGGGCAGCGTATTGGAGGATGGAACTTGCCACGTGCCCACTTGCCAAGCAAATGTTCCAGATAGCCGGGTTTGTAGGGAAATCAATAACATGTTGATATAAGGACTGTGAATCTCAACGCCGCTGAAGTTCGCCGTAGGCTTTTGGCCAGATCACCCAGAGGCAACATCAAGATTAATGGCATTCCAGCCAAGTGTCTTCTTGACACAGGCGCTGAGGCTTCACTTTTGTCAGCTAAATTTTATCGAGACCGCATTGCATGCACTGCTTGTACGTTGAAGCCAGTTGGGACAATACAGAGTGTCCCCAAAAAAATCTCGGCGCAACTAACTGCACATTCCAAAGTCGTCCTTTTCACGAATGGCAGCAGAGGTAAAATTCCATCCCTACAAAGTCCAGACCAGGCATGGCGTAGCTCCAAGTGATCCAGAGCGGAGGATGCGGTATTCGAGATGGTTCACTGCTGTGCGACGACGATTTATCTGTGGTGATGAGGCAAAGTTTCCTTTGAACGGGTGCATATCAACAAACAGAACACTAGAGACTATGCAGCAAAATACCATCCACCCAGGGAGTTTACTTTAGACTCAAGAAACGATCAGAGAGATTCCCTTCATGACTAGGCTGCTACATGTATAACCACAGACAGACAGCTTCTTGGAATGAAAAATGTAAAAACGTCAGTCAGTCATTCCTAGTTGGGGGGCAGACCTTGCTGCACAAAAAATGACATAACTTCTGATTGGCTTGACTGATTTTGATGAAATAAAGACTATTTTTCATGTAAGAAGTTCCCGCATCAGGATCTGTCGAAATCTAGATTCTGGTTTGGCCTGGAATTTTTTTTGTATAGCCCCAAATTTGGCTCAAAGTATAAGATACATAAACGTGGGTAACATTCAAACAGAAAGAAACTGATGAACAGCGACATTTAAAAATGAACGGTTATTTTAACGGGAAGGCAAAATGCAGCAATTGGAGAGGTCTTATCTTAGAGGTCTAGAGTAGATCTTTTTCCATTTTTAACGGAAGTTTTTCTGATGATCAAAAACAAAACTTGAACAAAGATACCTAAACAAAGATACTGACAATTTGGGAGACCACCAACATAGGGCAAGATAGCTCAGTTGGTAGAGCGCCGGTACGGTAACCCGCAGGTCGCAAGTTCGAATCCCGATCATGCGAGTTTTCTTTGTTCACTTTAATAGAAAAACAAAACTTATTATTTTTAGTCTGAAAGCAAAAAGCTTACTGTTTGTAGAGATGATACCGCGCCGGTACCAATTCCAAGAAGTATTTCAGTCATCTTCGAGAAAATTGAATGTGCACACCTCGACAGTGTGGCTTATTTTGACTTCAACAATCGAAATAAGCCCATTATTAAGCCCACTGTTAAAAGGATCATTTTCGCATGATTCGATTGACAGATTGAGCTCAAACAGGGTTGTTATTTCGTGTTTGGGGGAGGTGAGTTGGTCCCCACTAACGGTGGAAGTTACCCCACCAGCTGGGTCTATAGGGCCTATAGGTCTGAAAACTGGGATAACTTCCGTGGTATCTACCGAAGACTTATCCTCTATTTAGATCTGCCAGGAAAATCACGAGGGTAGTAGGGGTTGGCAACCTAAAATGTGGGCAACCCCACCACCTCCATTTACCTAGAGTGGCCTTCAGCCTATAAGTGGGCGACTTTCACAAAGTATATGTACACTGCCAGCAACCGTATGGAATTTGCCTTTTCTAAGGGATTCAAATTCATTCTAAAATGCAGGGAATGTTGGTGACTGGAAGTCTCACTTTACAGTGGCCCAAAACGAAGCCGTTGACGCCCACATCGAGGGGAAACTCCGCGGCACTGGTCTGAAGTTTGACTACGACTGACCACTGGAACGTCTTGGCTCTAAGCCGCCATCTTGCGATAGTGTGGCAGGGGCGGATCCGGGGGGGGGGGGTCAACCCCCCCCCCCCCCCCCCCCACGCTCGTTGCCAATTTTAAAAATCTGTTTGCTTGTAAGGGCCTACGCCTAAAGTATCGCAGCAAACCAGAAAAGAAAGCAGAACCCGGCAAATTATTCTGCGTGTACGGGTAAGAACAAAACAAAGAGGTTAATTGGCGCCACCAACGTTGAGAAGGTGTGTCCCCCCCCCCCCCCCCCCCGTACAATTTCGTTCGCAGGCGAAACATTTTTGGAGTCATTTTGGGCAAATGTAGGGGAAAAAAAATCCTCGATACACACCATATACAATGTGTGTGGGTGTATAGCTATTCAAACCGTGGACCTTTAACAAAGAGGACAATAGGGTCCACGATTGTGTCAAGGTCCACGATTGAAAATCGTGTACAAAACATATAGGTATAAACAAAAGAGGGACAATAGGAGGTCCGCGATTGAAGGTGTTTACATGTGTGGGTGTGTACGTGCACTGTATATACCTCCGAGGACAAGAGAAGAAAGGAAACACAAAGAAACCTTTCAGTCCTCGAACGTAGAGTCTTTTGTTGAAATCGGTCCTCGAACGTAAGGATACGTGCTTAGTCTATGGGGGTTGGTTATATTAAAGGAACAATAGGAAACACAAAGCATTGTCCTCGGACGTATTGGGGAAGTACGACTGTGTGTATGTGTGTGTGTGTGTGTGTGTGTGTGTGTGTGTAAATATTCATTTTTGTTTTTCAGTATCCAGTTTTTAATTAAAATGTATGCAGGTCCCACAGCCTGGGTAAAGAAATGTAATAAATAAATTATTATGTATATACACACATGACAGCAGAGTGTCTTTGAGTCCAAGGTCCACCCGGCTGGACTTTTTGCACCGAGGTGATGATTTGCTTTGCCACTACTCACTTTCCTATTCTGAAACAGAATTGATGAAAAACTAAAATTCACAAAATCTGCAAATGAAAGCCTAACTTGCCAACATAGGCCGCGGCTTATACGTTGATTCTCACGCTGAAAAATGTACCTGCGGCTTATACTCCGGGCGGCTTATACGGCAACATTTGAAGAATACAATCAGTCACACAAGGTTCGAAATTCACGACGGCCACGGAGGCCAGTACCTTCGATACCCTTTTAGTTTCCTGCCTCCATAGTTGCCGTGATGCCCCTTGTAAAAGTGCACTATTCACGGCCAGTTGTGGTGTGCCCAATAATACTTTGGCCGTTGTGCCCTTCTTGCCGAACCAAGCCCTCAATTTGTCAGTACCAAACTGTTGCCGGATCCTACAAAACGGCGCTTTTCGATCGCGCTGGTAATTAATTACACGTGCGCGTGATGAGCGATCGCGGGGCGATCGCGCTAGAGCCCGCACGGCCCGTGCGCCCCATTGTAAAAACCTTCACAAAACCTGGATTCCCCAAGCTAGTCAGGGGGCTTATGTCGTCCCGTGGGCACTGAATGATTAGAAGATCCTATCTATCTAGTCATGTTCTTTAGGTACTAGAGAACACAAAAAATCATGTTGGCAATTTCGAAAGTGTTGCAGAGGGCGGCCATCTTGGATTTCAAAATGGCCGCCATTTCAAGCTTAATAACTCAATAACTCTGGCTCGAAATATCGTACAAAGCTGATTTTTTGGCAAAACCTACATTTCCCATGACAAGGAAGCAGTAAAAACATAGATCTGAGATGATCAGAGCATTTTATGTTTGGTTTGTGTTTATTGGGAGGGGGCGTAATCATACATGCAGACTATGTGTTACGATTTTGAGTCAATGTGATAGAACTTTTGTTTCAGGGCCTTGGTTAACCGATTGTTAATTTTGGTTGAACTTTATGCTCTTTACAAGATGAAGTGCTTTTTAAATTTTGAGAATTGCAAGAAAGAAAGAACCGGTGTGTGCAGGCAAAATTCAAAGAGTGATCAGTTTATCTTCATATGAATTTGTTAACCCCACTTTTGTTCACTTAATTTCACAGTTTAAATCTCGCGCGTAGAGTATACCACAGAGGTCTAGGGTTATTAAATTGGATTAACGCTGGCCCTGTGTAGCTGTGCGTTCGACCCTGAAATGTGGCCCGGCACACTCCATTCACAAAATGGGTAAAACAAAACATGTTTGCACGAAGGCATGCATAAACACAGACACTGGTTTATAGCTGCAAGTAGGAAACAAAGATATAGTTAAGTTTAGTAATTGTTTAATTTTCTAAACAACACATAATCTCAATTATTTTGGAAAAGACATACGTATGTGGGTGTACATGCATATATATACTCCCCACATACAAAATGGTACGGCCCAATAAACAAGTGCACGTTCTTTGCATCACATAAATCCTGTAGCTGCCTTGAATGAACAATATTCAGTTCCAAATTTACATTATTTCAAAATGAAATTAACTCCTCAAAAGAACACAGTTTTAATCCCAGATAACTGATTCACAAATGGATAGTTTTTAAATGTCTTAGTTACAGTAAAATCGAAGAAAATCTGTCTTGTAAAACGGGTGATGAGCAGAGTCCAAGATCATGTAACGCGTGGTAAGCAATGGTAGATCGATGTAAGTCTCGAACAATGCCTTATCGATCGAAAGTTGTCATTGGCCACTTTTTTCTTTGTGAAAAGTACGTAGGTTTTTTTCAACCAATCGTAACAGATTTTACATGTAAGGAAAGAGGAGGATCTAAGCTATTCGATTCCGTTTACCCCGTACAATTCGATACTCCAGTAAGGAGTTACAGTCAAAAGAGTCGACACGAGGGCGCTCACTTGGTGCGTTTACATAGAAAAATGATGAAAAGTTCACATTTTCAAAGCCGAAAGTACGTGGATTTTTTTCAAGATAAAAAATATGTATATATATCACGAGAACGACAAAGAGTTAAATCGTATAGAACCGTTTAACCCGGTGAAAAAGACCGCATGGTTATCAAACTATGACTCGAAACGTCGGAAAAAAGGGTCATTTTACGCGGATTTTCGCCCGGAAATGGGCCCCGCACAGAGGTTTGAGCTTAAGTGAACACAACAAATTCATATGATTTTTTTTATCATCTCAGGGAATAGCCGCATTTAGTCAAAGTTCGTTTAGGGGTTATAGGGAGGGTGGCGGTTGTTAAAGGCATCAACAAAATCTCTCTTTCCATTCTTTTTTTTATTTGTGGGAAAGGTTGGAGGAAGAAAGATTCTGTTGAGCAAGGTCTCATTATCGGTTTTTACGTAAGTGACTGTTCTTGCAGAAATTGTTTTTGTATATATTTATACGAATAGGTTGGTGGGTATGGCAGCCGTGTGGGTGTGTGATGACTGACCCACCCAAAGCGTAATTTCTTTCTTTTTTAAAAGTGGAATACGCTTCGAGGGAGTCAATTTTAGCCACTATTTCTGCAAGATGACAGTCCTGGTATGTGCTGGCTACGTTAGAAGAATAATCAGTGGATTCTTTGATGGATCATTCCAAGAAGTAGCCGCAGCGAGTCCGAACTTAATAGGGACCATTAGATTTGATACGCGTACGAGATACGTATGCGGCTTGAAAAAGTCGCCTATTCAATCACCATTTTGCGTTGTTATTTCATTTGGTACACTATCGGCAATTTACATCTCATATAATAATGTTGAAATGTATAATGTAAAACTGATGAAATTATCACACAAAATGGTGATTAAATAAGCGATTTTTCCGAGCCGCATACGTATCCCGTACGCGTATCAAATCTAATGGTCCCTAATATTTGGGGGAGGGGGGGGGGGGGGGGGGGAGGATGTGTAAAGGCGTCAACAAAATCTCTCTTTCCATTCTTTTTTTATTTGTGGGAAAGGTTGGATGAAGAAAGATTCTGTTGAGCAAGGTCTTATTATCGGTTTTTACGTAAGTGACTGGTCTTGCAGAAATTGTTTTTGTATATTAACGAATAGGTTGGTGGGTATGCCAGCCGTGTGGATGTGTGACTGACCCACCCAAAGCGTAATTTCTTTTCTTTTCTTTTTAAAAATGGAATACGCTTCGAGGGAATCAGTTTTAGCCACTATTTCTGCAAGATGACAGTCCCGGTATGTGCTGGCTACGTTAGAAGAACAATAAGTTGATTCTTTGATGGATCATTCTAAGAAGTAGCCGCAGCGAGTCCGAACTTATCTGGGGGAGGGGGGGGGGGGAGGGAAAGGTTTGTAAAGTCATCATCAACAAAGCCGATCCTCATTCTTCCTTGTTTTTCTAAAACAACCACCATAAACAAGTTGGAGGATGAACGACTCTGTTGGTGGTGCTCTCCTATTTAATAATTTTATATTGGTGACTGGTCTGCAGAAACTGTTTTTGTGTATCTATATTATGTAATTCCGCTGGTTGGTATGCCAGCCGTGTGGCTGTACAATCGACTCACCCAGAGCGTGGTTATTAATAATTTCTTATCTGTGGAGCACGCTTCTTGGGAGTCGGTTTATGGCCACTGTTTCTGCAGAGTGTCGGTCAGCGGGTTAGTTTTGTGGCACTGTCAATACACCAAACGTCCGGGGGCCAATTATTTATGTTTCAAAAACTCGTCTTTGGTCTTGGCCACGCTAGGACATGTTTGTGCTTAACAACATGTGGCTTCTTGTTTTAATTTACTCAATGACTTAATTTTACTCATCTTGCAGAAATAGTGGCTAAGACTGACTCCCTCGAAGCGTATTCCATTTTTAAAAAAGAAAGAAATTACGCTTTGGGTGGGTCAGTCACACATCCACACGGCTGGCATACCCACCAACCTATTTGTAAATATACAAAAACAATTTCTGCAAGACCAGTCACTTACGTAAAAACCGATAATGAGACCTTGCTCAACAGAATCTTTCTTCATCCAACCTTTCCCACAAATAAAAAAAGAATGGAAAAAGAGATTTTGTTGATGCCTTTACAAATCTCCCCCCCCCCCCCCCCTCCTCCCCTAGATAAGTTCGGACTCGCTGCGGCTACTTCTTGGAATGATCCATCAAAGAATCCACTGATCATTCTTCTAACGTAGCCAGCACATACCAGGACTGTCATCTTGCAGAAATAGTGGCTAAAACTAACTCCCTCGAAGCGTATTCCACTTATTAAAAAAGAAAGAAATTACGCTTTGGGTGGGTCAGTCACACACCCACACGGCTGGCATACCCACCAACCTATTCGTAAATATATACAAAAACAATTTCTGCAAGACCCAGTCACTTACGTAAAAACCGATAATGAGACCTTGCTCAACAGAATCTTTCTTCCTCCAACCTTTCCCAGAAATAGAAAAAAGAATGGAAAGAGAGATTTTGTTGATGCATTTAACAACCCCCACCCTCCCTACCCCCTAAACGAATTTTGACTCACTGCGGCTATTTCCTGAGATGATCAACAAAATAAGACAAACTGATCATTCCTTGAATTTTGCCTGCACACACCGGTTCTTTCTTTCTTGCTATTTTCAAAATTTAAAAAGCACTTCATCGTGTAAAGAACAAGAAGTTCAACCAAAATGAACAATCGGTTAACCAAGGCCCTGAAAAAAAAAGTTCCATCACATTGACTCAAAATCGTAACACATAGTCTGCATGTATGATTACGCCCCCTCCCAATAAACACAAAAACAACATGGCTGCCATTCATTAGCTTACCACTGAAACTGAAAGCATCAATTTTCAACCTTTGACATAAACAATTTGGGGTATAAAGCCACCAAAATTGATTTAATATGACATTCACAAGTTGAGTGATAGTCAAAAAGGGTTTCCAAATGGCGGCCATTTTGAAATCCAAGATGGCCGCCATCTGCAGCACTTTAGATTTTGCCAACATTGTTTTTCTTGTTCCTTAGGGTCTAATTTAGGTATCTAGCTAGGTGGCATGTTCTAATCATTCGGTGCCCACGGGACTTTATTTCATGACATAAGCTCCCTGACTAAGCAGACTGGTTCCAGTCCGTGCATTATTTTTCTTCTTTCTCACTGGGGCGGGGAACCAGTCACAGCCTAAAAACAAGCTCTGAATCCGCGGCCGAATCCGTGGCTAGCTTTAGCCAGGTAGCTCATACTACAGTAACCTGAACCCCCCCCCCCCCCTCCCCCCCCCCTCCCCCCCCCCCCCCCCCCCAAAAAAAAACACCAAAAAGCCGGCTAAGCCATGTGTGCGGTTTAGCGATGGTCCAGATGCAAACGATCGTGCATAGTGCATGTGTGCTGCGATGTACGTGCATTGCTGACTCGGACACGTGGAAACCGAAGCGTTTTCTGTTTGCGATTTATTTGAACTAGAACGTTCCAGACAAATTGAACTCGACAAGTCGGCTATTAAGTGCAAGAATGACATGAATCATGATAAAACTAATTTTTGCCCCACGGAACCAAACTCATGTTTACTGTGTGACTTAGAAAAGGAGATCGACAATACAAAATGTATTGACGCTTTTTCCGCCAGCGATAAAGCGCACCGTGATTTCCCGAATGGCCCGTGCGGGGCGTAAACGCAACGTGGCCGGTGAAGATAGCGGCAACGCACGGTGAAACCACTCATGCCGTCGCGCGGCATGCCCGGCACGGGCCGTGTTTCCTCCATGACTATACAACTTACAAGTTCAGGCAGTGATGGAAATAAGAAAAAATATGATTAGCAAATTATGCTAATCATATTGTCATTTGATTAGCAATGTGATAAAATTGACTAGCAAAAGAAAAACAGCGACAAACTCAATGTTATTATTAATATGAATCATTTTTTATTAATATTGATCGATGGGTGTGCTGAAGATATTAAAGCAACGTATTGAACAGTGCTACGCATTCCTTACTCTTTAATTTCTAAGTGGTTAAAATAAATACGCAAGCCGTCAGCTCATTTTGTATTGTTTCTTGGCACCTTCCACATATCTAAAGGTTTTGCTCACTGCCGTGAGAGACTGATTGTACAAATACACCAGTATGCAAGCAAGACCTTCATCTGGCCTTTGTGCCCTTATCAATTTTTGTCATTGGCCTTGGTGCCTTCATTAGTGGCCTTGGTGCCCCAGGAAATTTTTACGTCACGAAGGCCAAAATGGCCTTGGCCCCCAGACTACGAATTTCAAATCCTGGTTGCCGTTTACGTTCGCTCTACTCACGTGTTGGAAATAAAGGAAACCAGTCCAGAGGGACCGAATAGACTTGCAATGTACCGCAAGTACCGTTTACACCTCACAAATCGTGTGGTGCGTCTGTTCGTTTTTGTCTGTTTTATCGTTGTGTAATCCATGTTGTTTATTATTTCATTGGTCAATTGGTTACTGTTGAGCTCACATTAGTGGTTAAAGTTGTCATTTTGTTTTTTATTCCCCCCCCCCCCCCCTGCCCCTTAAAAAAAAAAAAAAAAAGAACTGCCGCGCGGCCCACCTAGCCAGGACACTCATCCAGCCCGTTTAAATTGGTAATTTCGAGGACTTATGAAAGTTTATTGGGTTCCGTGTGCGTCGAATGAGGGCGCTGTCCACATAGCAACCGCGCTTCAATGGGTCGCTGGTATTACGCACCGCGCTCCTCGTTCATATCATTGGATACTCGTATACCAGTGGGATTGCTTTGTCTGTTTGCCGACTACTCTCGATAATTAGCGGGAACCAGACACTTAAATTGAAGTCAGGTAAGACGGCATCGATCGCGATATTGACCCCACCCTCGCCTTTTCTTTCCGCCTTTTCTTTCTTTGCACGGAGCCCTATTTCGTTGCTTACACTTTAGGATTGCGCGCTGCTTACACTTTAGGATTGCAATGTGTAGTGCAACCATTTACATACTAGCGCTATGCAGCAAGATTAATTATACGCCGGTGCGGCTTATACGCTGGTGCGGCTAATACACCAACTGTAAATCTTAATTTGCAGATTTTTGCGTACTGCGGCTTATACTCCGCGCGGCCTATATTCCGAAAATTACGGTAGTTGTTTTATGCCTCGCTCGCAATTGGAAGACGTGTGATATTAATTCTCCCTAACTAAAGACAAAAATATTAATACAGAGCACCACGGCAACTCTTTAATGATTTTTTCTCTACTGCTCATCTTAAAATTTTATATTTGAGTATGAATTTGGCAATGGACTGAAATACTTCTACATATTGTTACCTACCCGGAATCTTATCTAAATGCATGTACTTCATTCCCACTTTCATTTGGTATCTAACTCGTATACGCGCCGCTGTTCTGGATTGACATCCAAAGAAATAAACCCGAGCAAGCCACATTTCTGTTTGGGCGATTTGTTTTTTACATAGCTTTCAACTGGACCCTATGAGGTACATAAAACTGAATTTTGGCTTTTAGAAAAAAAACAGTCGTATTGACCTTTTCCACGCACGTTCTAAATTTATAAATGTGGTATCAATAATGACATCGATAATGAAATATCTCGAACAAACCTGAATTCTTTCTATTCATAAGGTAACAATTTGTACAATTCAAAATCAAATCAAGTATACAACATATACAGGGTGGTACAAAAAAACGGAACGGCGTACTTCCGCTACCTTTAGAGTCCAACCGCCTGTACCGATGGATGGAGAATCCTTCTAGAAGAAAAATGATACTAAGACCTCCCGATTCGGTACAGTAGTTTTTGCTGCAGAGCCTATTTTGTGAAGCAAAGTCGAGGGTCAGTTGGTCCCGAGATGCTACCATCGTCCTCTCTTCTGCATGGAACAAATGGCCAAGTGACCCGACCTTGCTTCACAAAATTGGCTCTGGAGCAAAAACTACTAAGACCGAATCGGGAGGTTTTCTTCTCGAAAGATTCTCCATCCATCGGTACAGATGGTTTGACTCTAAAGATAGCAGAAGTATGCCGTTCCGTTGTTTTTTTGGACCACCCTGTATATATATATATTATATCTTTAATTAACAGAATGGTTACTTTTATTTACTAAATATTAGAGCAACATAAAGTGGTCACATATTAACAAAAATACTAATTATGGATATCATCATAAAACAAGTAAATGATATGTATTGTGCATTCGTGCTGATGTTTAAAAACTAAATCAGTCAAGTAAAGGATCCGGATGATGAAATAATTTTATCAGTTGAAATTACAACATAAAATTCGATATTGGTTCAGATGTGCCAGACAAAATAGTTGCTCAGGTTGTAAAGTGTAAATCAGTCGACCAGTTCGGGTGTGGAAAATCCATGTTATAATCAATGAATCAATATTGTAATTAATCAGTTCAAGTGATCAGTCAGTTCAAGTGTATGAAATAATCCAGTTGATCTGTCTAAGTGTGTAAAAATAATCACCCAATCGGTTAACACTAAATCATTTTAATAATTACTATATGTGAAATAGTACACTAAAAAACTGTGTTTGGCAATTAAACACTTTCCTAAACACACACTTAAATACTAAACACATGGCCCTATTGACAGATAGTGCCATCTGTTTAGACATTGGACACGTCATGTTTAGCTTCTAAACATGTTTACAAACTGATAGCAAGATTGCGTTTTGTTGCTGAACACAGTTTTAAGACTGTATAGATTGGTGGAGCTGACAACACAGTTGCAGTGTGTGTTCATACATTGTGGGATTCAACCGATGCATGAAATAACAGGCCTGTCAAAGTTTATAAGCTCAATTCGTCATCCCAGTCGAGAGTTGGAAAAAAATAGTTAAACAAAACTCTGTGTTTTAACAGCGATTTCGTACACGTCCATGTGCGGTTTATTTCGATTGTTGAAAACAAAATAAGCCACGACGTGTTTTTTGTTTTTTGTGTGTGTTTCTTTTTTAGGTTTTCTATTCTTTTTTCTCGAACATGACATCATATAAGATGGATATACTTCTATATTTCTATACCACCTTTATAAACATTAAGCTTTCATAATAGCTAATCATTGTTTAATACCTTTAGATATTTTGATGACCAATCAGCAGAAGAGTTCGGGGCATAAACTGGAAACCAAGGCTAAAGGCCACTCTATGTACATGTAAAGGGTTACGATCCGAGGTGGTACTACATTTTTAATTGCCAAACCCACCACCATTACGGTTTTCCTGGGCCCAGATCTAAATAGATGATAAATCTTCAACATATTCCAGAGAAATTATCCCAATTTTCAGACCTATAGACCCAGGCGGGGTAATTTCCACCGTTGGTGGAGACCAACTCACCTCCCCCATTTAGCAGTATTTGTTTTTCTTTTGTAGAACTTAACTGCATTTGGTGAGTTAATTTGTTCATTAAAAGGGAAACTATACTTATTTAAATTTAAGTTTGTTGGGAGTAAGGTTTTACTTTTAGCACTCAGCAGTAATTATACAACGGCATAACAGACTAATGATAGTTTTGATTTGCTTAAACGCAGTGGATTAAATGTCTAAAACAAAACATTATTAGTTTCTATATTTAGTGGCCTTGTAGGAACTCAAACTCGTCCCTTTCCTTGAATTCGACAGCAAGGCAGAGACCAAGCGCTGACACAAGTAGCGTCATGGTCTCGATGTTCCGTACCGGCGGGTGCGTGTTGCAGAAGGCCAAGATCTTATCGCAGAACGTGTCCCACTTGCGGCCCCTCAACCGCATCTCGCCCACGTGGCGTTTGAAGTGCACCCAGAGCCCGTTCAGGTCTAGCCCGCCCACGGCCACCAACGGCAGCAACAGGAACATGGTGATCTCGGACCAGATCAGGTGGTCCAGGTCCACGTGGGTATAGAACGTGATCGTCTTGTTTTCCATCATCTCGTGGATGGCGTAATCGTAGTAGACCTGGGTGGCGATGGACCAAGTGGCCACGGCGATGGTGAACATGATCCATAGGGCCACTAGGCTTCCCAGGCTACCGAACTCCTCCATGAAGAGTGTCAGCCGGCGGCGGCAGCGATCCAGAGCCCCGCTGTGTCTCCGGAGGAAGGCCAACTCTATCTCCAGCTGTCGGTGAAACGAGAGCCTCATCAGCACCACGAGGTAGCAGAAGAGTCCCCACATGGTCATGCTGATGGTGCAGGCAGCCAGGGAGATGTCCACGGCTAGTTGTCTGTCTGATGAGGAGTTCTTGCTCGGCAAGGTGTCGTTGTCTCGGTCCGCGTACTGGGAGTCGTTGGCGGGCAATCTGTATCGGAACACCACAACTCTCCAGGCGCTGTTGGCGAGCGGCCAGATGATACAAACCCCCAGGAAAGCCTTGTAGGGCAGCCCCTGCTCCCTCAACCCCAGGTGCTGCAGCCGCTTGACGATGTACCGAAGGCCGAGCGCCTTGGACCAGCTGTAGCTGCTACGTTTACCCTGCCAGTCAGGGAGCATGTTGATCACGTTGGCGGTCAGACACAAGACTGGGACGGAGATGACGAAGAGGACGAAACCGGAGTAGATGACAAGGTCGACTTTCTGGTCAGCTCTGCCCCAGTATATGCCGAAGTAGTACAAGAAATGCGCGATGTTTGAGAGGATCACGAGCACCTGCCAAATCACGGACAGGGCAGCACTGCCGTAGTGGTTCCATTTGGTAACTCCTGTAAGTAACAACAGACATTTCTAAGATGAAGTAGCAATACATGCAATACGATTTTTATGACAATTGCATAGGCTACAGTAACATTATCCAAACTTGTGGGCGCACATCCTATCCCGTGCACGCTGAGCGGTACGTATAACACCGATCTCCGTGTATAAACATTTGGATAGATCTTTTTTTTTGTAGGACGGTTAAAGAGGAACTAAAACGCCAATTTTGTTGGTGACGTTTTTGACTTTTCCGACAGTTTAAATACTCTTTTAACTGATGGAGATTAGTTTGCAGACGAGAGGAATTTTTTTATTAAATAGAAAGGGTTGTTATTCTGAACCATTTATCCTGTTTCGCGAAAGCTCATTATGTATGTTAAATGTATGTACGTGACCCCGTGACGTACACGTGTAGAGTCGGTTGATGCTCACAGCCAAACACTATATGCATGTACGTACGTGGAGTTGATGCTGCTGAAGAGTTTTTGTCGACCTAACTCCTCCGTTTTCCCGTCTATTTTGTCTAATTTTAATATTATTTCAGTATGAGCATGGTTCTGAGATAATCATTATGCCTCGATCGTGTGTAGTTGGGGGTTGCACGAGGAACAGCGACAAAAACCCTGACCTAACCTTACTGCGATTCCCAGTGCTGAATGGAGCTTAAAGGCGACAGTGGGTCCGCTTTGTAGACAATACAATATCTGATTTTGGGGCTGTCGAAATGGTCGAAAATATGTGCAGAACATTTCGCCAAAGACTGTATAGATGATAGTGTTAGTATGAAAACTCAGCTGGGTTTGAAGGCACAATTCCGTTTGAAGGCTGGAGCCATTCCAACTCTAAAGGCACCGAGCATTCCAATCGTGTCCCGGACTCACGCGCACCACCGCGACGACGTTCCCTACGGTTGCCGTCTCGAGCAGCCAGAGCCCCGGCCGTCTCCCTGTCCACGCTCGCTTGACTCAACATGCATTGTACACGCACGGTACCGCATGCGCTGCATGCGATTGAGTCTGGTACCTTATAACAGAAATTGTGTGTATAGTTCTGAGAAGGGGCTGTGTCGTCACGATCATAGCAGGCTTGCGGCTGTACACTGAATCCCGAACTGATGATCGCAGATGAACCCAGTAACTGCAAATAATACCCCACGACCGCGCGCTGACCTACAGGGCTCGCGCGCGCTGACCCACAGGGCGCGCGCGCCAGATCAGATTACAATTGCAATGACTGCTGCATGCATGATCCTGTAGTTATGATACATACTGCATGTACAAGTATTTTGTATGTGTTTGTGCCACCAAAAATATACGATAGGCCTACAGTCGAACATAGTCCGTGACACCCCACCCGCCAAACGCCAAAATGTACCATGACAGAACTAAACGGAAATAAGTAAATAAGTAAATCTGTATTTATAATTGTAAAATAAATAATGCACCAGCCCCTTCCTATACAAAAATAAAGTTGTAGGCCTATGTATCGAAATCAATTTCGACTAAAATCGGCTGTGCGTGCAATGATGAGCAAATCAAAGTAAAACAGCTATACTGATGCCGATATTGAGTCCACGACCTTGTGTTACATTTGACGGCAGGAATTTATGGGAAGTTACATCATAAGAGTTATTTCAACACTATCAAATAATAAACACAATAATAACAGGTATTACCAATAAATAATATACGCCAAACAAATGAGATTTCACCAGTGGCGAGTAAATCCGTGTCGAAAAGTGGGGATGATTATTGAATTTGTCAACCAAGTACTGCATCTTGAACTTTTTCTCAACGGGGGATACCCCTGCCCTAAACACCGCTTGAAATTTGAAACATCACTTTGTGTACAATTTTCCCCTTTTTAAATTTACGAAACAAAAAAGAAATACAAATCGGCGCATCATTCAGACAACAATATAAGGTTGAAGTAAAAATATTTGGTCCAGCTACTGTTGTGGCTATATAGGTAGAGCATAAGGCTTTGGACTACAGAGGCCTGGGTTCGAATCCTTTGCCCGATTTATATTTCTTTTTCTTGTACTAATTGTGGTGTGGAGGATTTTATTTCAAGGGAAAACAAGTCTGAGAACCTGTCTCAGCTCACACAGCCAAGTACAGCGCCCATTTATGATAATTGCCCTAACTTTCCTAGGGAAACAAATCACGCCATCCGGCCTGGTGGCATTTTTTTGACGCCATATGGCGTCATCCGTACGCAAGGGATAATGGTATTCATTCAACCATGTTCGGGTATTGTTCTTCTCTGTTTCAATAGGTTTAAAAATTCTCTCAGGCAGTAACAGCTTAGTGGCCGAGTGGTTAAGCGAGTCGTTCATCGAGTCGTTTATCGGCTCTTAAACTGAGGGTTCGATTCCCAGCTTTTCAGTATTTCCTTTTTCTTTTCCAGAAATGTGATTGTCATTATTTATAAGAGTATTCGTTTACCGTCCCCAAATACCAACTGTACTGTGGCGTGCGGTCGATTAGCAGTGCAGTTGGGACCGCTCGTGAAGTCCAGGTAAGCATCTTCGTACAGGCTCATGGCACGTTTGGCTGGCTCGGCAGTCATTGCTTAGGGTGCAGCCATGTTCCTCCCTTTTACGGTGCTAGACCTTCGGGTTATATGGATGAGTGGGGAAGGAGGTGTGATGGACCGGGGTCTGATCTGTGATGGACCGGAATCCGAGCCCTTAAGAGTCCTACATGGGAGCCGGTAAGCCGGAGTATGGGGCCCCGGTGAATCGCGGCACCTGAAAGCTTGGTCAACATCACATAACTTTTGTGTTTAAAAAGGCATAATACCAGAATGCATATTTGATTGATTAACTCTAAGGGTTTCCGGGAAAAAAAACAAGTAATGTTTTTTCTGACATTTCTCTATTTATTATTATATTTAAAAGTAGTGTACACGATTGGTAATCGTCCAATTTGTTTTTACTGAATTATTACGAAATACCTTACTCGATTGTAAGTTAATAGTAGTCTGACTCTCAATCATCCTGTGAAATTACGGCACTAGTTGTGCTGTCGTTGTCAAGAAAAGTAGAAATTGATATCGTTTTCCAACGATTTCCAGCTGGAAAACGTTGGAAAACTGCCCTTAAGACTTAAGTCAAGGCGCGCGTGGCTACCCGAACAGTGGCGCGCCCCGGACATGCTGCCATTCGGAGCGCGTCACGCGTCCAGGTAGCCACGCGTGCCTTGACAAAAGGCTATCATCCGCCAAACGGCTGGAAAGGAGCGCCGTTTTTCTCTCTTGTTTTCGCCATCCAACAACGCAAAACTTTGAACAGGTTAGTAGAACGATATTTCCTGTAAAACACTAACCCCCAAATCCGCCCATTTTTGAAAATTGTAACAATGACCGATCATGTACATTACCTTTAAGGACATTTATTTTGCAAGCTTCGACTTCTCAGAATATGCACCCATGTCTGTGCCCGCAATAATTTTTTTATTATTTTATTTATTGGGTATTTAGTATTGTGAAGGGAAATTCGATCCTACGAAGCTTCGATCGCGAACGGCGCCCCTTCGGCCAGTAGTATAGATAGCTACCAGACTATTGTGCAACTTCATGGCAGCTCTTCTTCGTATATGCGCGTGCGTGAGGAGAAAATGTTCCTCATTTTCATACAGAATTGCGCATGCGCACTAGTTTTCCCCATTTTTCGGCGGGAGATTTTACGAAATTCCCAAGACGTTGTTACTGGCGGTTCGTGGCTATTAAGGTGTCTCGCTCTAACATCCTACGGAAAAACATACGCTGGTGTGGTTTTTTTCTCTGTAGGACGGTTAAGGTTTCTCGCCCTACAGCCATCTTAGGAAAAACAAAACCCCGGGCCCGGTACACTGTCGTGTTTTTTTTTAGTGTGGGGTGCTATAAGTAGGCCTATACAGAACACACGACCCGCTTTATGCTGCCATGTCATCGGCTAGTTTGCTGTTGCCACGTCTTAGGGTGGGTGGGGATAGGGCGGTGCTTCGGCCTCCACTGTGCGGCATTTTTACAGAACGAATAAATGACGTCAGCTTCGTTAACATGCGTGCCTTAGATAGGAGCAAGGCAGGACTTCAAAGCGCGAGTCAGTGGGTTTGGCTTTGCTATTTTTATTTTGTTATTTTGTTTCATGCTTTTTTATTTATTCATTTCTTTTTATTTTATTTTATTATTATTATTATTATTTTTGGAGGGGGTAGGTTGGTTGTGGATCAAAGGCTTCTGTGGTTATTCCTAGACTTTATTGAGTATGAAAATATTTTTACAATTTTCAGTAAAACTGTCAAAATCTGTTTAATCCCTTGAGTACGGTTATCTATAATGAGGTGTCGGGGCGGCCTGTGCTGCCAAGCGAAACGGACACAAGAGGCTTGTGCAGCCAAGCGTAACATACACAATAATCCAATAATGGATTGAACATGCAGAGAACGGCGTGTATAGACGTCATCCGGCCTAGTGGTAATTTTTGTTTTGTCTATAGACGTCATCCGGCTAAAGGGTTACAAATTCAGGGTGTAATTTTTCTATTTGGTAGCAAAGGATTAAATTCGTTGAAAATAAACAGTAAAACCATTATTGTAGTTGTCACTCTGCCATCACGATTATTAATAAGCATTACCATATATCCTAAGCCGATCTAACTACTATAATTGTATGTGCATTTCAGAATTATAGCAACGAACGTGAAATGACTTATACTAAAACTTACATAGAGAACACTGTTAACAGCTGATTGTCGACCTTTGACAAGTGCTTTTTATGATAAAACGGAAACAACTAACTAAAAAATCACACTGCTCGATCGATGGGTTGCTGCTTTCGTATTTCCTTATGGGTGCGTTCGAGTAGCTCACCCGGCCGGTCAGGGACCAGTGGTTAACTAGTGGTTGGTTCGTGACGTACGTAGCGCATGAGCACTGAAGTGCGAACGACCCTAGTCGAACTATTGTCATGTCGGCGCGACCATGAGAAAATGGCGGTGGCTAGTTCTTTTTACGTTCTTGGACGAGTTCATAGATGAAAGCGACACGGACGATATTTGCTCAGTATTATCAACAATGTCACAAGTGGTAACGTGTGCATTATTTCAACATGTTAAAAGAAAGACAAAGTAACAAAAAACAATCGTTCACTGCTGCTGAATATTTACGTTTTTTCGCAATTTTTCTGATAACTGGTCCTCTCTGCACTGTGCTAATAAAACGGCTATTGGTAACCAGCGATGCGACCAACCTCGGTAGGCTGGTCGCAAATCGTCGACTAGACTAGTCCAACCATCGTCGACTAGCGTGCATTCGATCAGGGTTAGTCGAACTATGGTTAACTATAGTCCTTGATCGAACTTGCCTTCGTATCGGGTGAAGGCAGACCGTCAGCCACGAGAGCTGGGCTAATATAACGGTCAAACGCCCTCTCCTGTTGATGTCACCCAGCACTTGAGTCGGACATGGAGGAATAGAAGTCGGCGATTGTGTAGTTACAGACCCTTTCTATATTTGATCCATTTCGAGTCAAGCTTGTTTTTATCATTCCAAAATGAATTTATCAACCTAAAGTATACTTTCTATTATTTTAATGACATCATGCGGTAGAAAATGCAATTTTCTTACGTGTTTTGCGGTTGGTGTAGGCCCCCTATTGCGAATCAGTGCGGTCTTCGCCATCTATATTTTCGTATTGCGTAACTTTTATCATTTTTCGTTGTCGTTTTAACCAAAAATTCCCACAACAAAATTTAAACTCTGCCTCCTATCTACGACATACCTGTTGGTTTTTAATATCGCAATATAGTTTGCTAAGTCCAATAACTGGATTTTGTTCTCTAATAGGAACAGTCCTTAACTACACAATCGCCCTTGAGGTCAGCCATTTTTAATTCCCTGCTCCAGTAGAATCTGTGGGCAATCAGACTTAACTACGCATGCGTGTGACGTAATTCCACCAGTGAATCTGCTCCGCGAGCTGCAAAAACGCTAGTGTTAAATTGCTAACACTAAACTGGTGTAAACGTTTTGGTGATTCTTATGGTGTTAAAATAACACTAATTTATTCAAACGTGCAGACAGAAACTTGAATAACTTGGTGTTAAATAATTCTGGCGTTATAAGGTTACACAACGTGTGCATGCTCGAAGATCCAGCAATCCGATTGGACCCGGCATCACTTCTTCGTGTATAATGGTGAGGAAATGTATTTTCACAAAAGTCACGTTAAATTGTGGTGTTTCGTCCAAAAACACAATTTCTTGACCACAATGTATAATTATTCTAAAATATTCCACAACAAAATTTAGATTTTGTGTAAAAATAAATAAAGAATCGCATTACATCGCCTTCGTATTCAAATATTGAAAGTGTTCATGGGAACCATGACTTCAGCATGGCACAAAAATGCTAAATATAGAACTAAATTACGACATCGTCCACTTTGTAGTGTAAGTAGGTTACCGTATAGCATTTGTACACTCTATCATAGTAATGTATAATAGGTGTATTCCAATTAGTCCACTTAATTCGTTTCTATAAATTTGAAATTACTTTCTGCCTGGAATTTCCAATAGAAATACGCCTCTATTTTTTAGATGTACATGTAACACCAAGTATACTACAAATTAACACCATTTTCTGGTGTATACAGTTACACCATGTTTGGTGTTGGAATAAATTAACCCCAACCTTTGGTGTCAATTAACACCATGGGTGTTGTCCTATATAGATACCGGGAAAGAATCAAATTTGACACCGTTGGTGTTATTTTTAAAACCCCAGTTTTTGCAGTTGCAAACATCAAAAACCAAACTACCGAATTATTGTGAAGAACTTTATACTTGACTGTAAGTAAATATTAGTCTCAAGCATCCTGTGAAATCATGGAAACTGGTGTGCTGTCATTTTCAAGAAATGTGGAATTTTTGTATCAATTTCCAGCGATGGTCGGCCGACAATCGTTGGAAAGAGTCTAGTTCCCCATCCTGATAATTCCCTGACGTCTATAAATTGTTGTCTGAAGTAGGGTCAGGGAACCAGACTATAAGAACAACGTTTTTCCCTCCGTTTTCTCTGTTTTCCCAGCATCTATGCAGTTATGCAGTAGGACCTATATGCACACAGAATTTTAAACAGATCAGTATTACAGTATTTGCTATAAAATACTAATCCCCAAATCCATTCATTTCTGAAAATTACAGCAAAAGCGAATGTTGTATACAACCTTTCCGCGCTCTGACTGAAAAAAGATTTTCCCCTACGAACGAATTTTGGAAGAAAACGGTATATGTGATGGAAAGAAAACTTATGTCTATTTAATAATAAAATATCCTCGAAACAAATGCTGAAAAAAGATAAACAACTGCATATCATGCAGCTGAACTTCGAACGCTTGAAATTAGATTTCTATACACAATGATAACTTAAACCGTTTCTGGTGACACCGAGAGAATGTATAGCAGGAAATGATCCCATAGATCGGGGCACAGTTGTTTTGGTTTCTTATGATGTTGCATTTACATTGTAAGTCAACAGTTATGCCCGGCTTAATTTGATTTGATTTAAACTAACTGGGGACGAGGAATGGGCAGATGTGTCGGAGTTTTCCTGGCAATAATGTAAACGAAAGTCGTCTTAAGTATTATAAAGAAAACAATTGTAGCGCTACCGAGGTTTTAAATCAGCATTCGATTTAGAATTTTTTATGGCCATGCGTTATTTCACAGAATGACTAACGATTTGTTTTAAAGGAACTGTGCACAAAAATATCCACTGCGACTTGTTTTACATTGGTCAAATATAGCGGCGCCAGTTTCTCTCGCTTCGACATGGTTCCTGATTCTACTTTATGTGCTTCTGCCAGAAAATACGGGGGAATCCCCCCCCCCCCCAGTTCCACCCCCCCCCCCCCCCCCAACACTTTGTCTACAAAGAAATTAATTCTGTTTATTTCCTTCTCTGTTCAGATTCATAACATTTATAGACAAAGAGACTCCACACACGCAGCCGTAGACGTTATAAATCGGATATTATTTTTACTGCCCCCCAAAGATATTATTGTGGTCATGGGGTTGTGTGACAGACTGTCCTGGTGGGGGGGGGGGGGGGGGGGGGGGGAGGGGTTATTTTAATTCTTTTTAACAATTTAATATTTCAATTCCACCGCTGCGAACTTTTAAGATCTATCTTCGTTATGGCCTGTTTGATTTCGACATTGCATCTCCGTCAACGTCTTTTGGACTCTACTGACGCCCAGCGCCGTTCCTTAGAACAACGGATCACATTCAACTTGGGAACGCGCTCCCCTGACGGCATCAACGTGGAATTCAACGCGTTCATTCCACCCAAGAACGCACTGCCATAACATCCCTGAGGAAAGTGCTCGTCACCGAAAGCTCGGACAACTTCATTACGTGAGCACTATAATAACTTAACTTTTCAACTTACTACTTATACATAGTGCTACGCAGCATTCAACAATTTAATATATATATATATATATATGTTTATGTCATTTTTTAAATAACTGTGATGTATGTAATTTCTTACGCAATTCGGCTGTTTGGCCGCCATGTTTGAATTTTAATAAACCAATAGTAATAAAGGGGCGGGGGTCGACGGAGCCTGGTATGGGACTTTAAAAGGAGAGTAAGAAGAAACACAAAATTGAAAACAACAATCGGTACAGATGGCTCCCCCGATCCGCCCCTATTAAGAGAGCACCATGTTTTTAAACAAAATTTGAAACTGAAAAATTTCGTACTGCTGCAAACTGAAAGTATGAAGGACCTAACATTGCATGCGATCTTAGCAGAATCTTTCTTTCAACTTTTGAGGAAGATTGGAAACGTCAGGCCCTCCGAACTTGCACCAAAATTTGAACATACCGATCTGTGCATCAGTGTAGGGCTGGCATCTTCCCTGGGCGTCCCACCATTCGCTCCGGCACACCAGGCACGGGTCCTCACGCGCCCCCAGCCCCACGGCCCCCTCTCTGCTCTCCGCTTCCCCGTTGATCGAGAACCGGGTTTCGCACTCGCCGGTCGGGCCGTCATCTGGACCTTCCAGCTCCCCGTCATCCGATGCGCCGGCCCCCGGGTACAGATAATCCGGTACCCCTTTTCCCCGCACCACGCATCGCAGCTCGGTAGCATGCAATCGGCACTGTGGGCACAGCCGCCGTTTGGCCACGGCGGGTCGACGGTTGTACAGCCCGATCAGCTTCAGCATGAACCAAACGAACCACGGCCAACTCGTACCCGCAGCGGATACCTTACTGTCAGCACGGCCGGGCCTTGGGCCGTCTTTCCACGCGAGCTCTTCTTCGGCGGACCCGCAGTACCAGGGGTACTCGGAGTCCGTCTTCAGGAGGCGCTCACTGCGCGTTGTCATAATGATGGAAATGACTTGCTGTGTTTATGCGCTGTAAACAGTTTGAATATTTGCTTGAATGAGTCCAGCTTATCAAGCGAAACTACAACATTACTATGTCAAGCGAAACTAAATTTGACTCCTTGGTGACTTCCCTCACTGTGTGCACTGATAATTAGGGTGAGTCTGTGCATAATGTCGACAGCCTTTGTAGCCGAAGCACTATCTTTCCATATAGTCGTCTTTCAGAAGTCCGCACTTCCTTTTCCCTGGGCGCTTAAAGACATTAAAGATGGACGAACTCGGAAAACCCCTGGATATGGTAACTGATTGAGACATCCTTCCTCCATGTTGAGACCGAGACATCACCGAATCTCATGATACAATTCGATATCAACATAATAGGCCTACCCAAATATATCTGCTGTAAAACTGAATGACCGAAAAACCCAGCATGTATTGTGGCTTTTCTTTTATCAGGTTTCACACCAATTAATCATCGAGTGAAACTTTAAACTGACAGAAACTGAATGAGGAAGATCCCTCGGGCTGAACAATTACATAGCAGTTCTGGTAATGTCTATTGAACTCAGTGCACAAAATGGAGAGGTCTATAAGACGCGTTAACAACTGGTGTAGAGTTATAAAATAGGCATAACTATATATGTATTACCTTCGCCAACCTGATCTCATTAATTGTGCATCACTTAAAACACATTTTTAAAAATAGGGTACAATTTGTTGGGGCATCCGGGGTGCTATGGTGTTCCATATGTGCCATAGCTTTTGCAATATATTTTTGGGGGCGTATTTTTTTTCGGCGTCACATTTTTTTTTTTTGGCGTCGCATTTTTTTTTTTGGCGTCGTATATTTGTTTTGGGGCTTTTTTTTTTTTTTTTTTTTGGGCGTCGTAATTTTGTTTTTGTTAAATTGTTTTTTTGGGTCGCTTTTTTTTTTTTTGGCGCCGTCGTATTTCTTTTTTTTGTATTTTTTTTTGGGGGGGGCGTCGCAATTTTCTTTTTTTTGCGTCTCATTTTTTTCTTTGGTGTCGCATTTTTTCTCGGCGTCGTATTTTTTTCTGGTTCACGTGTCTGTCACGTGACTGTCACATCACTTGATGTTGATGAGAATGTTTAGAATCAGATTTTGTACAAGGCCTCTCGGTTGCAAATGAAAGGATATTATCGTAATCATCTAGCGTGCACTGTGGATAAAGCAACGTATACATTTTAACCGGAATGTTGCGTTACCATCTGCACAGTATTATAGCAGCCATCGGCATAATGAAAAGGTCAAAGTTTAACTTTCCTGTCACGTGGGATTCACGTGAAATATATCTCGAGCAAAAACACGACGCCAAAAAATGCGACGCAGGAAAAAAAAATGCGACGCCGAAAGAAAAAATGCGACGCAGAAAAAAAAAATGCGACGCCGAAAGAAAAAAAAAGGCGACGCCAAAAACAAAAAAATTAACCCAAACAAATTTCGACGCCCAAAAAAAAAAAAATAAACGCAAAAAAAAAAAAAATACGCCCCCAAAAATATATTGCAAAAGCTATGGCACATATGGAACACCATAGGGTGCACCAATTCTTCAAGGGAGCGTTTCGGGGAGAAAAATACAAAAGGCTTAACTTTTTTTCTTCACAACTTCAATGGAAGGGGAATGTGGAAGGGGTATTCAGAGGGCACAAGCCCCAGCTGGGGGAACGCACCCCCCCCCCCCCCCCCGGAATGTTGTGAATATTTCCCGTATTTGGGGTCTGCTCCTGCTATGGATTTGTAAACAATAGGTTCCCCGCACGTGATTAATGGCCAATCATTTATGACCTCCCCTCACCTCGCTGAATTCACCGAACACGTTGGCCACCATCCACACGCTAATGACCTTCCTTTGACATCAGCTATACGGAATTCCCTGTTACAAAGAGGAACTTGGACATGTAAAATCAACATTCGAAAAACAATGCGTTCATCGTCAACAACTTAGGAGCGGCTTAATTTCACCATAAACTTCCGAGTGCCTCATTCTACATCCAAGCAAAAATGTCAAGTGAGTGGTTAAGAAAACATTTGATTCATACCGTTCGCACAACTAATCACATGTACCAACACAATAAGGCGAAAGTAACCATGCCAGGGGCGGATCCAGGATTGTTTGCAGGATGGGGGGGGGTTCTGAATTTATTTTTCTTTACATTTGCCTAAACAGTTTCTCAACGTTGGTGGCGCCATTTAACCTTTTTGTTTTGTTCTTACCCGTACACGCAAAATAAGACCTTCACGTGGTTTTGCTTTTCTTTTCTGGTTTTCTAACGGTACCTATAGGCGCAGGCACTTACAAGCAAAAAAATGGCAAGGGGGTCCCCCCCCCCCCCCCCCCCCCCTTGGATCCGCGCCTGCATGCATTTGATGTTTAAGCTTATTATATCCCAGATATGGCAATCTTTTCTTTCCAGGGTATTGGGAATTAATTAAAGGGTAAGGGTGGCCAAGCCGTGCCCGCCAAAAAATACGCGGCGCACCCATAGGCGCTCCTATAGTCTAAATCCGAACACAAATTAACGATCCTCGTCAAATTGCTCGCCCGCCCACTTTCAGCTTCTCTCGGCCCACCCTCGATTCTAAAGTCTAGCTACCTATCTATCATAATGGAACACCCAAAAAATCCATTGTTCTGTGTAAATCTGTCATAAAGCTCTTAATAGCATGTACCAACCATTCGTAACGAATCTCAAATTATCATCTTTCAGCGCTATTAATTCAGGGCTTATCAATAAAGATAATAACTTTGGAGGAAGTAGAATAAAAAAATTGCTAAAGGTCAAGCAATATCGACTGACAAACCACCGAATTTGTATTTAAATTAACACAAATATCGGGTCACACTGTAAACAAGTAACAATGGATGCAGTGCCAAGCAAGGGCGTCAATCCAATTTGAACTGGTGGGGGGGACATCACTAAAGTCAAGAATTATTATGCACTGTGAAGCGCACACGGCGGGCGTCTTGGCGCGAAGCCATAATGGGTGGGGTCCAACAAGGGGCTTGCCCATGGGCGGCGCGATTGGGGGTGGGGGGGGGGACAAGGGGAATTCCCCCTGAAATTCCATGAAAAAAAGGAGAGAAAAAAAAATAATAATAATAAGAAGACGAGGTGCGAAGTCAATGTCGTACTAAATTGAATGTATAGGCCTATATTTAAAACACTCGAAACCTGCAGAAAGGGGATTGAAATGCGGCTTTATATACAATATAGGCCTTTTGGTATCGCGGTCTTGAACAATTTAGTGATGTCCAGCACCACCCTGCCCTTTCGATTTTTCCCACGGCCGGTGATTTCTCCCTTTGCTGCTTTTTGGTGAGTGTTTAGTTCGCTCACATCTAGACAAAAATCCTGGCGATGCCCATGGATTTTTCGTGGATTTTTCATTTTTGGCCAATCTCACTCACCCCTGATAGCAACCTTTAAAAGTACGGGCCTTCTTTTTACTAAAAATTCAATATTTTATATCAGTTTGATGTAGAATTGTATTCTTCCTTATATTCTTTTAAAAAATCAGAGTGTTGTTCCTCCTTTCAATGGTGTACGAAGATGTACGAGACGCGATTGTTGATGGAAGTTCCCACAGCGGAAAAATCAGTGACTGCGTGAACGCTTGAAAAGGAGCGCTTACAATTTTATATGGTGATCAACTTCTGGCTATGTAATTTATATCATTTCCCTCATCATTCTGGTCATCGAATGACTTGTGAGACAACATACGCAATCCAAAAACACTAAAACAATTATGTTTAGTCGCCTTTTGGAATTTTTAATTTTTATCCGAAAAAAAAATATCTAGCGAGAAGAAATTTGTTGTATGTAAAAGATCGCCATGTGAATTTGTATGATCAGTATTGCATATTTGCATTGCCCTGTGGAAACATCGATTGTCCAGAAATATTGAACGAAAAATTGACACATGGACCATGGTTTCGAAACTTCGAATTTTCTGATACCTTAGCAACCACTTTACATTTTCCCCCGACACGAATTTCTGGCCATAGAATTTTTAGGGCTTGATTAATACAAAATATTGATTTTTTTAAAGTAAACATTTGTTTTAAATTAGCCTACTCCCGTAATAACAGTTTAAGTTGGCATCTAACAAGATCGCAAAAGTTCATCACCTATTCGATGATCACGTAATAGCCTCTTTGGCATTCCATAAAATGTACCAGATGGACACATTCACCGTTGGGGAGGAAAAAAAAAACCTAGATGGGGACAGATTTATCTAGATAATTCTGCCCCTTGGACACATTTGCCGACTCGCGACCTGATAAATATCGGGGGGGGGGGGGGGGGTGGGGGGGGGGGGGGGTGGGGGGACAGCCCAAGGCAACTCATGCACCCGCATGTATGTGCACGCCACATACATGTACATGTATACATGAAGCTATCCAAACATGCACACAGCGAGACCAGCCAAAACTTACATTGTACGTCTTCACACTTTCTCACACTTTCTCACCGTCTTTGTTTTGTTTCTGTAAGGTTTCTTGCTTTTCTGGTTTGCAACTTTAGGCGTAGGCCCCAACAAGAAAAAGAAAATTGGCAACGAGCAGGGGGGGGGGGGGGGGATTCGAGCGGGTCTTTTGTGGCTGCCCGGATGTAATGAAAATGTAAACATAGCGGAGAACTCAAATTCGAATGTACAGATTGTGACACAAATTGGAAGGCAAAGAATATTTTCCTGACAATGACAACATTTGGCAACTGGACTGTGCAAATTGTAAATTGTTACGGTCGGCCATGATGGTCACGATTTTGTTGGCAGAGTAGACGACAGTGAGCCTGTGTTAACATTTTACACTTTTCAAAGTTTCCGTCCAAAACGACCCTTGACCTTAATTTTCCCAGAATACCTAGGCGAACACCGCAGCGTTCGATTAGCCTCATTTCGTGGCTTCCCCGCGGTTTAACCCCGTGTTTAAAGTGTAAGCTAATCGAACGCAACCATTGTAACACTGACCCGTTTAAAGGTTTGTGTCCATAGATGCTGGGAAAACAGAGAAAACATTATATTCTAGTAGTCTGGTTCCCTGATCATACTTCAGAGAAAATTGAGCAATTTATGTCGGGGGAATTATCAGGTCGGGGAACTCGATTATTTTCAAGGACTCTCGGTCGACAATCGTTGGGAAACCGTTATAAATTTCCACTTTTCTTGAAAACGACAGCACCCCCACCAGGTGCCATGATTTCACAGGATGCTTGAGACTGCTATTTACTTACGTTCTAGTACGGTATTTCGTAATAATTCAGTAGTTTTTGTTATTTTATGTTTGCAAATGTTGTACCTTTAAACCTCATTCTGGACGGGCTCTCGATGTGATTTCGGACCCTCGTTGTTAAAATAACATCCGCCCGACACCCCCTTTCCATTTTGAATGGATCCACGGGTTCCGTAATGCAGACTTAAGTCCTCGTGAAAGCTCAGGGCGTGTCTGCTCAAACTGATGACGGATTACGTTTAACATGCTGTTCTGAGCATTTCAACAAACTTTTAGGAACAAATGCACAAAAAATGAACACGCAAACAAAGTACATGTACATGTACAGTGTTATAAATAAAGTCACAAACCGAGACGGCTCATGTTCATAACTCTGTATTTATCTTTAATTGATAAATGTAAAAACAGGTGTGTGAAAACACAAACATTACGGCAGGTTTAGGGAAAAATGACACAAACGATAATCCATAATCTGACAATGAACACACACCAAGACCAACAGCAACTGCAGCTCATATTATAATCCCTCCAAACATGCTAAGCGCAGAAACAATTCTGCTTACCAGAAACCGGTAATCAGCTTTGGGCCATGCAGTGCAAAGCACCGCAAAAGACTGACCGTTTATCTGCTTAAATTTGCAGAGGAGATGAATGTGCTAAGCTAAGTTATCTGTGCTAATTAGCTCCGTACAATTGACCCCTGTATTTTCTGCACCGAAAAGAAAGGGGCATTATTTCCGGAAGCTGCCTATAAATGCCAATTCTAATCCATTTTCTTTTCATCAAACACCTATACTCAAGTTGTCACCTCTTGTTTTATTCCTTCAAATAACTAATGTTTTAGCAGTCTTCATTTGCATAACATGAAAAACTTCAGCTACATCAAAGTTACTCCCAAAGACAACTAGATAGATCAAACTGTAAACATATTTACAATTTTTTTCACAAGAATGATAAGGTTTCAAGCTACAACGGAGTAAAAGAATTGAGAGAATCTATGACCGTTTGGATGAAAAGCAGGTGCCTCCAGTTTAAAGATGGGGGTTGTTATCAAACAAAACAAACTGCCACAATGTCACATTAGATATATCAGTGGCTTAGGATTACAAAATAAATTGCTTTGCATTTGAATTTAAGAAACAAGTAAAATACTGGGGGCCAATGGAGCTGCTTAGCACACACAAAAATGCTTAGCATGAAAAGTCTTTCTTGGTAAAAACAGGTTACCAACCAAATTTTCATGAGATGCATACCGCCTGTGGTTAGTATTCAGGTTTGTTTTTTTTGGTTCTTTTTGTGTTTTAGTTCTTTTTTTTCTTTTCTTTTTTTTGTTAGTATGAAAATCACATGGAGTTTGGCTGGTAACCTGCTTTTACTAAGAAAGGTCTTTATGTGCATAGTAAATGTTTGTGCTTAACAGCTCCATGAGATTGACCCCTGTGTAGCATGACCACCAATGTTTATAACCTTACAGCATTATTTATTGACTACAGAAAGGCAACCAAACTGAAGTGGCATTCTGAAACTGAATTCTGTGAATAACTCTTTAACCCGCATATACTTATAACTATCACAGCCTATCAAAAACTCTAAACACCACTCTGACAGTTTGTGTGTGTTTCAACCTGTCACTTGATAGGTTTTGATATACAGGGTGGTAAAAACAAACCGGAATGGCATACTTCCGCTACCTTTAGAGTCAAACCATCTGTACCAGGATGGATGGAGAATCTTTCTAGAAGTAAAATGATACTAAGACCTCCCGATTCGGTCCAGTAGTTTTTGCTCCAGAGCCAATTTTGTGAAGCAAGGTCGGGTCACTTGGCCATTTGTTCCATGCAGAAAAGAGGATGATGATGATAGCATCTCAGGACCAACTGAGCCTCGACTCAAAAAACTACTGGACCGAATCGGGAGGTCTTAGTATCATTTTTCTTCTAGAAAGATTCTCCATCCATCGGTACAGATGGTTGGACTCTAAAGGTAGCGGAAGTATGCCGTTCTGTTCCGGGTTTTAACTAACCAAACAGATGAAATTGAGAGGATTTCAGGGTAATGTGTGCCTTCAAATGGTATCTAGGTGAAACAAGGATATGATTTTTCCTGACCTAGATGTGGTATTGCCAAGATGAACAAATACAAAAGTGCTTCCGAAATAACACATTCACTAATTCTTGAATGTAGCAATGTGGGGTGGAAGTTAAGGATCAGAGTACACACTAGCCATATTCCGGAAAGAAAAATTCCAACTTGTGCATGCGTTTCCGGGTATACATGTAGTTTCAATTACCATAAATATTGTCTCATTTATTACATTGTACATACTTCCTCTTCAGACGCCATTTACAGCAGACAGCATCCTTGTACAAAATAAGGCAAAACAATACACACTGTGGCATTTTGGTTGGAAAATTCTGCTCAGCGTAACTTTTCTGTGCCCAACTGTTTTACAGCTCTACAACATTGGTCCAACATTGTGAAACTATAGTGATGATGGTTGGGGTGGGCTTGGGAATATGGGTGGGGTTGGGAATATGGGTGGGGTTGGGAATATGGGTGGGGTTGGGAATATGGGTGTGGTCATTTCTTCCTGTCCGTTCTCTGCACTCCATGCATCTTCTATACTCGGGGGAGGTGCTTCCACACAATATCAAAGCAATTGTTTAAAGACTGTAAAATCTGAAAGTTAATAGGTTAGGAAAAAATAAGTTTCAGAAGATGGCCTTTTGATTGGTACGTATGTGTCCACTGAGGGGCCACTTCCATAGATCTACTCGGCACAAAAATTTCCTTAGCACAAAAAGTCTTGCTAAGTAGTAGAACAGGGCCCAATTTCATGGCTCTGCTTAATGTTAGCGAAAAATCCCCGCTTACTGTAGCAGAAAATTGTGTGCTTACTTCAAGCGTATTTCACGCGTAAGCGGAGAATTTTGGCTCCTGAGCATGCGTACATCCCGTAACTAAGGATTATGTGCTTACATGGTTAGCACAGAATTTTCCCGCCAGCGCTGTTAGCGCAAAATGGTGATCATCAGCGCGGAAAGCTGTGGTTAGCAGAGCCATAAAATTGGGCCCAGGTTGCCAGGTAAGACTCTGTGTGATTTTCATGCTGAGCATGCAAACACCGAAATTTGGTTGGTAATCATGTTTTTACCCAAAAACTTTTCATGCTAAGCAACTTGTTGTGCTTAGCAGCTCCATGAAATTTGCCAGGGCTGTTTTTTCATAAGCAAATTGTTGTTATGCTAAGTAAACCTGTGTGCTTAGGAGTTCAAAGAAACAGGCCTTTGATGGTGAAGTCCTGATGTTGCTAACAGAGACCCTAATACATGCAGCCATGTTGGGCATGTTCCCTGAAGCCACTACACAAAGTTGGTCACCGCACCATGGGCACCAATCTATTTCCAACAAGAGGCCTTATCTTCCCCAGGGGCCATTTTTCAAACACAGTCTCGGCTTGGCTCCTGTTTCGTTTCTAGTTATTTTCCAGCTCCATTTCCAATCTGAAGCAGTGTTGGAGCAAAGGCTTTGACCCTCGAGGCCAAGGCTTTGACCTTCAAGGCCAAGGCTTTGACCTTCAAGGCCAAGGTCAAGGCCTTCACCTCCAAGGCCAAGGCTTTCACCTTCAAGGCCAAGGCTTTTACATTCAAGGCCAAAGCTTTTACATTCAAGGCCAAGGCTTTCACCTTCAAGGTCAAGGATTTGACCCTAGAGGCCGATGCCAAAGCTTTGACCCTCGAGGTCAAGGCCAAAGCTTTGACCCTCGAGGCCAAGGCTTTGACCTTCAAGGCCAAAGCCTCAATGACCAAGGCCCTATACAAAATAGGGCCTTGCATGGGGCCTTTGCCTTGGCCTTGAGGGTCAAAGTCTTGGCCTTGGGGCCTTGAGGGTTGAAGCCTTGGCCTTGACGGTAAAAGTCTTTACTCCAACACTGATCTGAAGCCTTGCAAAAACACTGGAGCTGGAGTAAAGGATAGGTCTTGAAAGTCAATACATTTATTTCATTACCTTGATAAGACTACATGTGTGGAGCTAGTTAAGTTGTGTTAAAACAATGAAAACTGTTGGAACTGCTGTACAAAAAAACTGCACCAGGGTAAAACGGGAGATAGAACGACAAATATTTTAGGAGAAAGACCGAGGTTGCGGGTAACACCATGTGAAAAAAATCTCTTCTAGGAAGATGTGTGGTTCTGAAAAGAACCGGGATAAGTGTGTAACTCGACGTTTCGGAGAGTGTGCTCTGCTCCATCCTTAACTTAGTCTATGGAATAGCCGCTCGTGCAACGCGACGAGCGTCTATAATATGTGTGCAGATCTGGCGATTAATTATGCAAGACCTCTAGATTTTGACCAATCAGCCTGCTCGTTTTTTGGACCTTCGGGAAACCGCTGATCAAGGCGCGCGTTGCTACCCGGACACGTAACGCGCCCAGGATATGCATATCTTAAAAAAATGTAAACATTTCTGCACGCGCACGGAATCATGTTACAGTTGTACTGTGCGTAGTATAGTACTGTGTACTGCGTGCGCGTGCTGGGGGAGCACGCGACACGCGCGGCGGCATTTAAATTATTTCATAACTGCCATCGCATGCTACATACGCACCGTGATGATGAATACAGAGAAACTGGGTCAGCTGACACCCACCAACCAATCAGTACCTTCGTCCACATTTCTGATCGAAATGACGTCACAAGTTTGCAAAGTCCTCTCCGATTGGTTGGCGCGCGGGGTCGCATAAATTAGCATGTCCGCATATATCAGACGTTGATATGCAATGCAATGCATGCAACGTCTGATACTCAGTCTATCCTTAACTAAGCTCTTGGAAGTAAAGTTGCAGTACTCCTGCAGACCTGCACCCAAGCCCTTCATCGTGTGATTTTTATATGACAGTGTGTAAGATTGTTATGAAAAACATTCAATGAGATTTCCTTTTTTTTTTTTTTTTGGAGTTGTGGGCCAAAAAAGTAGGATAAAATAGGAACTTCAAGAAAAAAACACGAAAACTAGCAGCGAAGTACCAAAAAAATTGGAAAAGTAGGAAAAGTAGAAATACTTAAAAACCTTTAATAGCACAACACTTCCTGAAAGTCCTTACATGATTTTCAACCCTCTCTTTGTTTGTTCTAGCAACAACCCTAGGTGGAGACGAGTTGCTTTCCAATGAAAAGTTGTTTTTAAGTGGACCTGGGCAGCTCCAGTGCTGGGCGGAACTAGCCCGTCATCTGAATGCAACCCTGTCGCAATTTGGCTCGGTCTTACCTAATGGGTTATTCAAAGGTTTCCGTCTTGTCCGCTATATATTCCACCAGATCTTTGGGCGTGAACAACTTCTCGGCGTGGTTGTCTGGGATCTCCAGGGCTGTTGATGTAGAGAGAGAGGGAAATTCAGCATTACAACAAAAACAGCGTGTACATTTATTAAGTGCAAATATCCACCAGGATCATGAGGCTGAAATCGCAGTTGGGGCTCATCGCAGTTGGGGCAGTTGTAATCGCAAAAGGGGGCTAAATCTAACCACCCTGCCCTCGCAGGTACCAATTTACTCCTTGGCTGATAGAATCTGTTTGCTACAAAGTGCCTTGGTTAAGAAAACAATCACCAGGATCCCACTGAACTCGAACTCACGATCTGCAGTATCACCAACAGATATCGAGTTCAGTGCACTTGACCATGGCAATACACAACTTATGTATGGCAGGTTCAGCATGTGTACTTCTGCTATATTCACAGAGAGGGGAGGGAGGATTCATGTATATTACAATAAAACAGGCAATTACATGTATTTCTGCCAAGAAATAATTTAAAAAAAGTCCCATCTAGCCTGCTGGTGCCATTTGTCTGAAAGTTGTCGCTGGGGGCACCTAACAAATCTGATATATAATGGCCTCCCCTTGTGTCTAGCATAGACAATATCGCAAATACCACCTGGTTGAGACGTTACAATGGTCAAAAGGCATTGTGGGAAGCAAAAAGCAGTCTCATTCATTCCCACAATCCCTATTGACCGTTGTGACGTATGTCTCAACCAGGCGGTATTTATATTTGCAAAGAAGTCTATTACGCACAAAGGGGGACTTTGTTTTATGGCATCTCATTTGTCTGCTGTCCGCAGCGACGACTTTTAGACAAATGGCACCATCGGGAAAGACGGGACTTGATAAAAACGGCACTGAAAGTAACATTTGTATTATTTCATGGCAGAAATAATTGCCCGTTTTTGTAAAATACCTTAACCCTAACCTTCCTCTTTGCCAAATGAAGGAATTTGGAGGATTGATGGTCTTTGGAAGTTGAAGCATCAGAGGATTGAGGGCATTGGAGGATTTGGCCTCTCTGCATGAAAATGGAGGATCTAGGTCATCAGGCCCAATCTGATGCTGGTTGATTTCGGAGGATTGAGGTTACTGGCTTGTTTATCCAAACCCCACTGAAGGGTTTTGCAGGATTCAGGCAGTGGTCCACATTAGAGGAGTTTGGAGGGTTATATGCAGCTTTAAAACTAGGAAATCAGAGGATATTGGAGGATTCAGGTTACACGGAGGAAAAATGATGTAGAGAGTTAGGGTTTTAACCTACATAAAACAACAAAATGACGCAGATTTCTCTCAGCTATCAACATCTCTTTTATAGCCTTTTAGCTGCTTCAGGCCCTCTCAAATTGCAATCATTTCATCTTAACAACAGGGGCCAATTTTCACAGAGCAGCTAAGCACAAAAATGTGCTTAGCACCAAAAAGTCTTGCTTAGTTAAAGCAGGTTAGCAGCCAAAAGGCCATGGGATTTGCATGCTAAACAAGCGATACACTTCACATCAAATTGGTTGGTAATCCTGTATTTACCAAGGAAGACTTCAAATGCTTAGCAGATCTTTTTGTGCTTAGCATCGCCGTGAAATTGGCCCCTGGTGGCTTCATATCTTATTGTCCCTCTAAAGTGCCAAATTAAATCCAAGTCCTTACCAAATTCATCCTCGATTGCCATAACGATCTCGACAACGTCCAGACTGTCCAGACCAAGATCATTGATAAAATGGCTTTCCAACGAGAGCTGCGAAAGAGAAAAATACACACTGCACTTTCAAATGATACCTTTTTTTTGTTGGTTGAATTAAAGATGTTGATTGCGGAGAAAAGTTTGCGTCATTTTTTTGTTTTAGGTAGATTCTGTACTGTAACATAAAATAGCAAAACAAAATTTCTGCCATGAAATAACAAAAAAGTGACTTTTGACATCTATTTTTAACGAGTCCCTCCTGCAGCGCAGCATAGCCACTGATGCCATTTGTCTAAAAGTCATCGCTGAGGTCAGCAAACAATTCTGACGTCATAGTACGAACTCCTATTGTGTTCCTCGTGCTAGACACAAAAGGGAGTTCGTCCTATGTCAGAATTGTTTGCTGCCGCAGCGACGACTTTTAGACAAATGGCACCAGCGGGCTAGAGGGGGCTTTATAAAAATAGCTCTCAAAAGTCACTTTTTGATGTTTTATAGCAGAAATAATTGGCAGTTATATTTTACAATACGCAATCTACACAAAACTAAAAAATGACGCAGACTTGTCTCAGCAATCAACAACGTCTTTAAGGTCAAAATAACCATCTGATGGGATTAATATCAATAAAACAAAATTTGAATAGTGGTGGGAGAAATCAGGGATTTTAAATTACGTTATCCCAACTTTATTCAAACCGGATAACACTTAATCTGATTTCACCAGTTCTTATCTAGCTCATAGTCATGCCAAAAAAGAGTGACGAGTGAGGTGCCGCATGAAAAGCCCTCCCAATGACTGAATATACATGTAGTTGGCAGGATTCAGTGACACTGGGCCTTTACAAAAACACTCCAGAGCTGCAATGTTGACAAAAATGGATGGGCAGGCTATTCATATACCAAGAAGACCACCAGTGAGTGAATGCAATTACAATCTTTAGCCAGCGTCACAAGAAATGGAAGGCTAAACTTTTAAGGTTGCTTTTGAATACTATCCGGTTTCCAAAATCGAAACTGAATAGTGAAATTCAAACCGAATTGTAAAAAAATCTGAATTTATATCACACCACTATTTCTGAATAATAAATAATTGACACCTTTTTGATGTAACAGAAGCACTTCAGTATTCAGTTAATATTTTCTCTAGTCCAATAATCAGACTATGACGTACTGTACCTTGTCTGGATTGACTTTGTCAAAAAGCTTTAGCACTCCCAAGACCCTTTCTTCGATCTGGACAAATGTGAGGTCAGGTAGCTCTGCATAATGGCGGACAACTTGAAATGTGCATGGTCTAAATACTTGAACCTGTAAGACATGAAAAAAAGGTTTTAAACAAAACTACTGACAAATTTGAGAACAAGAAGGAAACACTACCGCCAGATCATGTCTCAACGTTAAAAAGGGGACAAGTAGGGTCCAAGTTACTCCGACTAGTTTTCACAGAAAAAAGGTTTTTACACAAAGTTAAGGGTCTGCAAAGGTAGGGACATTAAAACCCTCCTATGCAAACATACATTCTGAGCCATGTTGTTGTATGGGTCAAAATCAGTCAAAGTGATTGTTTTTGACCCTCCTGCCATAGTACAAAACCACATGTAATCTGATCATGTCTGTGTAAAAGTATAGCAGGGGAGGTGGAAGGAAATTTTGACTGATTTTGACCTTTTAAATAGTAGGATAAATGTTTGAGGGCGCCATTTATTTGATGACTAATTTTCTTAATCGGAAATTGTGATTAAAATTGTTCCACATTCTTACAGTTCTTTTTAAATTCAAATATCAGAATTTTTAAAATCATGATTGCCATCTGAATTTTATTCATTGAAATAAGGCATGAATAAAGACAAAGATTTAGAGAAAATGTCGGTTTTGAGCATTTCAGTCACAATCTGCACTCAGATTTGTGTGCAAAATAATCACACGGAAAGATTTTACATTAACCCTAACCCTTCAGGGTATTTTGGCTAGAAACCCTGCCAGACGCATCAGATACAGATTGCATACTTTGTCACATTGACTTGTGTGCAGAGTGTGACAGTCTTGCGAGATCAGACCTTCCCTGGGAATGTTGCAAATGCGGTCTACCCAATTTGTCAACTAGTCTCTTTGAAAGTATCATCACTGGGAGTGAAACAGATTCAATTAATACAAGCAGACACAGCTCTACAAATAGTGCCTACTCCGATGGTTTTTCTTACTTGGGGTCACCCATTGCACAATCATCTCCTTCTCACTCACCTGCCAAAAGGAATACTTCTTCCAACCTTAGATCGTTGGTCATCAATTTCCAAAGCATTTTTAGCAAGCGTGAGGAATTCTGGAGCTTGGTCGAAGCCACTAAACCTGACATTATTTTTGGCTGTGAGACATGGCTCAAACCAAATATCACACAGAGCGAAGTTTTCCCACCTGGTTTTAACTTGTACAGAAAGGATAGGAGCGATGGATATGGAGGAGTATTAATCGGTATTCATACTAGTCTTAGTAGCCATCAGATTTCTCTTGATACTCCTTCCGAATTTGTTGCCGCCAACATTTTAAATGGGAAAAACAACATCATTGTTGCTGCAACTTATCGCTCTCCAAGCAGCGACCAGGCCTACATGGACTCTACTAACCAGGTCATCACAGATGTATGCCTTGCCCATCCTGGTGTGCCTATTTGGATTGGAGGTGACATGAACCTGCCAGACATTAATTGGGAAATCGGTCAAGTGACTGGTCACCAGTATCGACAACCTATCAGTGAGTCGTTTCTTTACATTGTTGATAGAGCAGGCTTGGATCAAGTAGTTGATTTCCCCACAAGGGGAACCAACACACTCGATCTTATTCTAACAAACCGCCCATCACTGGTCACCAGATGTGAGAGTTTACCAGGCATAAGTGACCATGACGTGGCTCTTCTTGATTCAAATGTACAGGCACAGAGGCAAAAACCATCTCGTCGCAAGATATACTTATGGAACAGAACTGAATTTGACACTGTGAGGGCAGAGTCCAAGTTGTGGGCGGACAGCTTTGTCGACAGTTATTCTGTGCATACCCCAGTCGAACAGCTGGCGGCTGAAGTGCAGCATGGTCTGGAAAAGTTGATGAAGGAGCATGTTCCATCCAAGCTCAGCACCACAAGATTCAACCAACCGTGGTTTAATTCATCAACAAAGAGAGTGTCACGCAGGAAGTCGCGTGCCTTCAAGAAAGCCAGGCGTACCAATAAAGAACGTGATTGGCTTCGCTTTAGACGCCTAAAGAAAGAGTCACAACAGACATGCCGTCAAGCCTACAACCAATACATCAAAAATATCATCTGCTCTGAGCCCGGCGGGAACAAGAAACTTGGTGCATTGGTGAAGGCAAAACGGCAGGATCAGACTGGAGTAGCTCCTCTGAAGGACGGCAACTTCTTGCATGCAGACCCGAAAACCAAGGCAAACATCTTAAACAAGCAATTCTGTTCAGTGTTCACCTGCGAAGGTCCTGCAGACCTACCAGACTTGGGTTCCAGCCCTCACCCTACTATGGATAATATTGAAGTCAGCTGCTCTGGAGTGACCAAGCTGCTGAAGAACCTGAAACCATACAAAGCCGCTGGTCCTGATGGAGTTCCTGCACGATTGCTGAAGGAAACTGCTGCAGAAATTGCACCGGCCATTACACTTCTGTTCCAAGCCTCCATAGATCAGGGGGTAGTTCCATCAGCATGGAAAAAGGCTTTTGTTGTACCCGTGTTCAAGAAGGGCAGCCGATCGTTGGCCTCCAACTATCGTCCAATATCGCTGACAGCAATCCTATGTAAGTTATGTGAGCATATACTTCATTGTGCTGTTATTTACCATCTTACTCAGCATAACATTTTATCCGATGCACAGCATGGCTTTAGGAAGAGACGATCATGTGACACCCAACTGATTTTGACCATCCACGACCTAGTTAAAGGGCTTGACGAAAAAGGGCAGACTGACCTTATCTTATTGGATTTCTCCAAAGCTTTCGATAAGGTCCCCCACCGTCGACTCCTTCAGAAGGTTGATCATTACGGCGTCCGTGGTCACTCTCTGCAGTGGATCCAAGATTTTCTCTACAATCGTACACAACAGGTTATTGTCGATGGGAGGGCTAGTAAAGAAGCATCAGTTACATCAGGTGTGCCCCAAGGGAGCGTATTAGGTCCGCTTCTCTTCTTGATATATATCAACGACCTACCTTCCTGTGTCAAAAGCTCAACAACCCGCCTTTTTGCAGATGATTGTGCGCTCTATAGACGTATCTCATCGAGTATTGACAACATCTTATTGCAAGAAGATCTAGAAGCACTGCTGAAGTGGGAACGTACATGGCTGATGGAGTTCAACCCAGCCAAGTGTCATGTAGTACGCATTACCAACAAGCGGAAACCAGTCCTATCATTGTATAACATCCGTGGACACATTTTGGAGGTGGTTGACTCTGCTAAATATTTGGGTGTGCATCTTGACTCCAAACTCAACTTTAACACTCATGTTGATGCAGTAACCAAGAAGGCTAATTCCACCAGAGCTTTTCTCAGCCGCAACTTCAGCTGTTGTACTCGCAAAATAAGAGAGGCTAGCTACATATCATATGTTCGCCCCATCGTTGAGTATGCCGCTTCAGCTTGGGATCCCCACACAGAGAAAAATATCAAAAAAGTGGAGCAAGTTCAGCGCAGCAGCGCCCGCTACGTCATGGGCAACTACGACCGCACCTGTAGTGTAACATCAATGCTACGCGATCTGCACTGGACTTCACTCAAATCCAGACGTCTTCAAAGCCGTCTGGGGATGCTTTATAGGATCCGTTTCAACTTGGTAGACATAAATTGGAAATCCTTTTTCACTGAAGCCACATCAAGCACCAGAGGTCACAGCTCACGGTTCCTCGTGCCACATTGCAGAACACAGGTTTATTCCTCATCATTTATTCCACAAACTTGCAGAGACTGGAACTCCCTGACGATGGACCCAGCCAGTCCACCCTCCCTCGATGCGTTCAAATCAGCGTTGAGGGATGTTACGCACTAGCTTTAAGTTTTCTCTTTTTAACCTGCACTCCATCACTATACATAGTTCATATTAGTACAATGAGTCAAGTGCATTCATTGTTCTTGGAGCACGCCCCCCTACCTGCAGTGCGTTGTTCTTCTCATCGTAGAAGTTTGCACTTTTTGGAAAGGAAAGGAAGGAAAGGTCAAGCTGTCACCACAGATGCACTGTGCTGTGTCTGACAGGGTTAGGGTTAATGCAAAATGAGACAGGAACAGCAAAATCTTGGAAAATAACTATCCACTCGTGTTCAGAATTGTATAAACACTTGGCGCAACCATTAATTTTGTGACTTCAGTTGGGAAATTTCCGTGCAATATTATAGGGAAAGAAAGTTGATGTTTTCCGACATAAATCTTGAAATAAGGTGAAGTAAAATCTTTTTTTTTTTGCTAGTTGAAAATGAGGTGAATAATAAAACCCCCAAAAATGTCAACCGATCCATCAGAAAACAAAATACAAGCTTACTAAAGCTATTAAAACCACTGTAAATATGTTCAATTCTCTTGTCCAAAATGCCACTTTCATTGTTTGTGTCTTTGAATTGTCTAAGAAACAATTTGATTCAAGTTCGGATTCCATCGGATTTTGCAAAGCAAAGAAAAATTGATTTAAAGCTGGGATCTTTTTATCCCTGAAATGTGTATGTTTAATGCAGAGTGAAGTGTGATTATTTTGTACACAAATTGGAGTGCAAATTATGACAGAAATGCTTAAAACTCACATTTTCTCAAAATCTTTGTCTTTATTCATGCCTTATTTCAATGAATAAAAGGCAGATGGCAATCATGATTTCAAAAATTCTGATATTTGAATTTAAATAAAGCTGTAAGAATGCGCAAAAAATAAATAAAATTTTTAGGCCCTAATCACAATTTCCTATTCAAAAAATGAGTCAACAAACAAACAGCGCCCTCACACATTTATTAATGTCCTTAGCTACGCCACTGGGTATGAAAGTAAAATCTTTCCCTTTTAGTTTTACAGTTGTTGGCACAATTGCAGAATCTCCACCTTGTATCCGGATACGCGGATACAGGGTCACGGTTCATTGCCCTTAACAAACTATTCACATACCGTACATCGGCCGTGCAAAAATGGCGCCCTCTATCGTCCACCCGACTCCCTCTCACCCCATATCCGTGTATCCGCGTATCCACCTCCTGGAACATTTGGACTTGGACTTTTGCCCGAGCTTCCCATTCGAATTACACACGTAAGTCCGATTCCAGCCCCCTCGAAAGGATTTTTTTAAAAGGGGGATTTTTTAAAAAGGAAAAATGGCGCCCTCTATCGCCCCTCCAGACTCCCTCTCACCCCGTATCCGCATTTTTTAGGAGGGTTCTTTCGGGTGGCGGGGTATTCTTCAATTAGCATGATTAGGGGCCTACTCCCAGTTGTTAACCCCTCGCGTACGGATGACGCCATATGGCATAAAAAAAAAAGTGGCACCAGGCCAGATGACGCCATTTGCCGCCGTTTTTGCAGTTTCCATCCATTGACATCGTTGGATTAATTATGTTACGCTTGACTGCACAAACACATTGTAGCGGTTTGCTTGGCTGCCAGAACCACTGCAACACCCTGACGTCTTCTGTAAAACCGTACTCAAGGGGTTAACGATCGTTGAACTTGAAGGTTGTTGAATATGACCCCCAATTGTTGTGCCCAATTTCCGGACACAACATGCAGCACGCATACGCGCGAGTCGGCATGGTTGGCTGGCCGCATAAAGTTTAAACTTCCTACCTCAGAAACACCTTTGAAACTTGAGAAATATCTACTTCGGAAAATTAACGATGTACAGCATCCGTTCCTCAATACGGCCGATGCTGCTGTTCTGCACACTGTTCCTCTAAAGTTGTGCAATTTTGCAAAACTTCTTAAATTCGCCAGAACAGACACACGACCGACAGCAGCCATTTTGATTCTTCGAGCTTTAGATATCCCATCATGCATTGCAGATTGTTCGATGCGGGATATGATGTTGATGAAATTAATATTTCAAGTTTTTATGTTGGGTCTAAGGTTTGTTTGTAGTTTGCAAGAAGCCATGTGTAGGGCTTTAAAAATGAATTTTATGCCACAATCAGTTAAATTATTTATGTATAAATAAGCTGAATTTTCACTCATAGTCGCCTACGACCATACTACGTTGAATACACCGGTTCTCGTCCGATCACCGAAGTTAAGCAACGTCGGGCTCGGTTAGTACTTGGATGGGAGACCGCCTGGGAATACCGGGTGTCGTAGGCTTTTGCTAACTCTATTTCCCCCTTTTTTGAGGGGGAGGGTGGGGGAGGGGAGGGGGGAATACGCTCTCTCTATATTCCACTAGGTTTGTATCAGTCTTTTTACATCCTTTTCCCTAATCCGTAGACGTAGGCCGCGTTTGAGAGTCCAGTGGTATTGGCAGTACTTTTGCCTTTTCTTTCATTTTGTTTTTCTTGTAGGGGCCTACGCCTAAAGTTGCAAACCAGACACCCTACATGCTATTTTGCCTATGGGTAAGAGCAAAACAAAGAGGTTAAATGGCGCCAGCAATAGTGAAAAGGTGTCAGCCCCCCCCCTCCCCCCCCCCCCCCCCCCCCCCCCCCCCTCCCCCCCCCCCCCCCCTCCCCCCCCCCCCCTCCCCCCCCCCCCCCTCCCCCTTGCAAAAAAAATATTTCGTAGACGGAACATTTTGGGAGTCACCTTTCTGGGCAAATTTCAGAAAACGTATTGTATTAGGAGTGATAATACGACGGGCGATTGCTTCACTCGAACAGCCGATGCGCTATCCAGTTTGAGTGATCCGTACATACTATGCGAAGTGGAACCTCAGGTGGAATCAGTGTGTATGTTGCGCGGTTGAGAGTCATGAAGGCATGCAGTGCTTTTCCTTCAGGGACGGATCCAGGATTGTTTGCAGGAGGGATTCTTCTCTTTTTCGTACATTTGCCCAAAAAATTGACTCCCCAAAATGTTTCGCCTGCGAACAAAACTTTACAAGCGGGCGGGGGGGGGGGGGGGGGGGGGGGGGGGGGGGGAGACACTTTCTCATGAGTGACGTCAAGTTTTAACCTCTTTGTTTTGTTCTTACCCGTACACGCAAAAGCAAAATAAGACCTTTACATGGTTTTGCTTTTCTTTTCAAGTTTGCTACGGTATACTTCAGGCGTAGGCAAAAATTGAAAATTGGCAACGAGCGCGGGGGGGGGGGGGGGGGGTTACCCCCTCCCCTCTAGATCCGCCCCTGTTCTTGCACTCGGGGAGTGGCATAAATTGGTAGGGTGAACTATGTTTCCTACCTCCATGGGTGAACCAGTTTATCCCCCGGAAGTTAATTTTTTAGCAAATACTATAAAACTGCTAATTCGGAGAACGTTTACGCAATTTTAAAACCCCGGATGACGCCAATAAGCGCAAAAAACAGCCGTTAGTTTTAATCTGTTGTTGGATTATTGTGTATGTTACGCTTGACACAATCACATTGTGTCCGTTTCGCTTGGCTGCACAGGCCGCTCCGGCACCCCGGCGCCTCCGTCCTCACTGTGTACTCAAGGGGTTAAAAAGAGAACCCGCGAGAATGTCACATGATTGAAGACGCATTCCGACCCGATCGTGGCGGATTTTGATGAAATTAATTTTGTGAATTTTCATTCTATAAGGATTCTTTCTAACTCATTTGCAATGGGGAGGCCATGGCGTTAGACTTAATCTCTGTCTATTTGATTTCGACGCAAATTCCATCTTCTGCAAAAAATATCTTATGTATAAATAAGCTACATTTTATTTAAGAACTGCCTACGACCATACTACGTTGAATACACCGGTTCTCGTCCGATCACCGAAGTTAAGCAACGTCGGGCTCGGTTAGTACTTGGATGGGAGACCGCCTGGGAATACCGGGTGTCGTAGGCTTTCGCTATTTTTCCCCTTCCTGTTTTTGTTACACCGTCTGACTGGGTTTTTGATCATTAGACTCTCCTTACAACTACTTTTCCTTTCTCTTTATTGAGAACCTCGGGTGGAACCTCGGGTGGAGTCGGTGTGTATGTGGCGCTGTTCACATTTCTCTGTAAACTCAGACCTTGGATGTTAATCCTTGAGATTTCAGGGTAACACGTGCGTGAGGGACACATTTGCCTTGGCGGTCACCCATCACCTGGGCTACAAAAAAGCGTTCATCCTTAAGTAGGCCCTACACATCAATTTTGGTTTTGCTGTACTCAGAAATGAATCGGGGATTAGTATTTATAGCAAATATTGTAACACTGACCCGTTTCTGCACAGATGCTGAGAAAACAGATAAAACGGAGGGGGAATTCCCTGACCCTACTTCAGACAAAACGGAGCAATGATATAATCAGGGAATTATCAGGTCGGGGAACTATTTCCAACGCTTGTCAGCCGACAATTGCTGGAAATTGATACATGTACACAGATTCCACTTTTCTTGAAAATGACATCACACCGTGGGTGCCATGATTTTACAGGATGCTTGACTCATTATTTATATGATTGGTATATAGTTTAAGGTGTTTTTTTATGCCTTTTTTTTGCAAATGTTGTGTTTAATTACTATATAGTTGAAAAGATAATAGTATACACGACCATACACGGTCCTGGAAAATGCACAGTTTGTTTGAAAATCATTGACGAAAATAATTTCGGGAACGGCAGTTTGGTTCGGAAAAGTCGCCGTTTGAATTCACAGTGGTGCCGGCGCTTTGGTTAAACAGGTTGCTTTAGGCGGCGCCATCTCAGCACAGCTGCCAAGGCTTAAGTCTAAGTGAAGATGTAATTTCTCCGTTCTTTCCTATAATTCTTCCGTAAATATCGAAAGAGATAATTTGGGGAAATTTCAGGGCAATGCCGTTAATGACATATTATGCCAGTGTGACATAAATATAGCAGTATTCATGTGCAAATTACTGATGCAGTATATAGACCTATGAGGAAGTCGATCGTGTTTTTGTTCTTGTTCCTTCCTCCAGGAGCCTTTCGTTCGGTTCTAATTTTAGTTCCAGTTGGTATAAGGGACTGGAAAATGGAATCGTCTTTCATGCCGGGCCCGGGAAATAGCACCAAGTCCAGGGGCAACTTCATGGAGCTGCTCTAGCTAGTCAGCACAAAATCACATGGCGTTTTGGCTGGTAACTTGTTTTACAACGAAAGACTTATTAATTTGGCTGGTGCTAAGCATTTTGGGTGACTGTGTTTATCAGAGCATCGGTCTAGCCCATATAGGCCTATGATCTGACTCCCTTCGCGTTGCGGCAATGAAGACATCGTCCAACCTGGGCTAGGCATCGGTCCTACTGTTGCGGTCAAATTGAATTGAATGTTTTGTCTCACTGTGGCCGTGTCCGAATGACTTGGCTACGGCTTGAAATTACACACAAGTGTGATGTGGCTGCAGCCACTACCGATTTCAAGCCGCAGCCAATTCGGACACGGCCACTTATAAATTATTGTCTTACTGGCGCACGTGCTTTTTCTTTTTTGTGCCCCCTTTGACTTAGGCACAAAAGAATATAAAAACTTAACAAATACCGACATCCGGGTTGGGGGGGGGGGGGGGGGGGGGGGGTGGGGGGGGGTAGAGAGGGAAGACGGTGCATCATTCCCCCCCCCCCCCCCCCCCCCCCCAAAATAGAAAACCATTGAATGACTTTTGTAATCGATAGAGGGCAGTAGCATAGTAGTGTGCAGTAGAGTCTGGTTCCGCTTTTTCTTGTCCCATGTGTATGCCGCAACTAACTAGGCGCGCCGCGGCGGAAACTAGTCCATAGAATTTCCTCACATGGCGCTGTGAATTTTTCGAGCAGCTGGAAAAATTTTCAATAGAATTTAACCCAAAATGTCGGCGCATTTCGTCCCTCCTGTCATCCAGGAGAATCCCACTGGCTGGGGGCCATGTGCGGTGCCGGAGCAGTTTAAGGATATTCCGTATCAGCCGTTTTCGAAAGGAGATCGACTTGGAAAGGTAAACCTTTTTTTCCGGGGGTTTGCGCTATGGGCCTATGGCATGCATTGCCATGCATACATGCCATGCATTGCCATGCATGTACATGGGTTTACAGTCACTTCGCCCAAAAACCACATCGCCCTCAACCACTTCGCCCTCAACCACTTCGCCCAAACGCCACTTCGCCCAAATCCCACTTCGCCCAATTACCCCTTCGCCCAAAAACCCCTTCGCCCAAAAACCACTTCGCCCAAAAACCACTTCGCCCAAAAGCCACTTCGCCCAAATGCCACTTCGCCCAAAAACCACTTCGCCCAAACGCCACTTCGCCCAAAAACCACTTCGCCCAAAAACCACTTCGCCCAAAAACCACTTCGCCCATGCACGTGCTGTATGGCCCAGTACAAAACAGGTCGGGAACCAAAGCTAAATCAACAGCCGCTTGATCAAGCTGGCAGTCCTATCCTGTGCACGGCTTCCAGACGAAGGTTTTTCATGTGCATTTGTACGTTGTTTTGACACACTTTGGGGATCAATAACACCCCATCACCCATTGCCATCTGTATTTAGCGCCTTCGTAACGTAAGCATTGTCTGTAAGTTTTTGATATTTCTTACCATGTATTTTGGGATATTTTAGTTCGATTTAGAATTCACCTTTTCATGTAAATGTGCGTTATGGAGGAAGGAAATGGTATACGATCATAGTTCATACGATGCATAAACGACATGGCCACGTTTATATAGACATACATTATTAATATTTCCTTATTAAAGGGACACATTGCCTTCAAATGTCATGACATTTTGCTGTTTGGAAATGTTCCTTATCTTTTATAAGAGTTGCTCATGCAAAAAAACACTTATAATGTGTTATAATTAGTGAGTAGTGATTATCTATATTAATGATTTTGTTAATGTCTCAAAACGGTTGTCGTGTATATTGTTTGCTGATGATTCTAATTTATTTTATAGCAACAGCATATATATATTTCTATACATTTATGTTCACTTATTACTCCTGTGTATGTATATACTGTAATTGTTTTATTGCCTTGAGATGAAAATAAAGTCAAGTAAGGCCAAATAAAAAAAAACCTGTTTAGCGTCCTGCCTTTTTGAAAAATTGGAAGGAGGAGGCCCTTTTTTTTTCTTTTTTTTCTTTTTCAAAATGGCCGCTCGACACATTTTCCAAGACGTCCGGCTGGGCTATTTTTCAAGATGGCCGCCAGCTTTGTATCCAAAATGGTCACCACTTGGACTCGGGATGCACGTTCTAAATCGACTATTAACACAGCATACACAAGGTGATGCTAGAGTCTAAAAATACAACTTTTTGTTTTGGGATTTTTTGTTTTTTTCGAAAAAGATCAAATATTCTTTATTTTTTTTCGTGTTTTTTCATAAAAAAAAAAAAAAAAGGCAGGCGGCTTCAAAAAAGGAAGCGGGCGGGGACGCTAAACACGGATTTTTTTTATTTCGCCTAAATGTAGCCTTTGGTCAAGGCGCGCGTGGTTACCCAGGCTCGCGACGCACCCCGGATATGCTGGCATGAAAAAGGAACACGAGCGCCTTGGTAACCTCGTGCGCCTTGACTAGGGCTTTTGAGATTATGCAATATTTTCCGAAAAGAGTTCCATATCCAGACATAACTTATTTAATGTGACTTAATATGACTTAAAAACTTAAAAACTACCAAAAAGTGTAAATTTGATCAATTAATAAGAAAATTTTAGGAGGGAAAATTGTTTAACTTATTCTTTGAAAAGACTTTTTCTGTCATGGCCCTTAGACTTTGTGCACGAGGTATAAGTAATGTCCGGATATGGAACTCTTTCCCCTGTCGTCTTTGAATGGAGTTAGGGTGGCTATCTAATTTTGGTTAGATACAGCGGAGTGACGTCACGCGTCAGGGGCAAGGATTTTCTATGGGGCTCCTAGCCCCATAGTTCTAGGGGCATCGATATACATCGAATGAAAAACACAGGCAGGGGCCAAGTTGTTCAACTAAAATTCTAAAATTCAAACACTAATAAAGTACTGACAATTCAATTTTAGGATTGCAGCAAGTTTTTATTAAACACTGGCTGGGCACAAGTTGTCATTTCATAATTGCAGTTCCAAATAAACTGCATACATTTATCACATGTATACTTGTCAACAACAGCCACTGTGGATGTAACTAACATTTTGTATAAGCTAGCGAATTAATGTCAACCTGTTGAACTAAACACCATTAACAACAGTCAACAACATTTAAACTTAAATTCTAAAATCCCAACACTGTAAAGTACTGAAAATTTAATTTTAGGATTGCAGCAAGAATTTACACTACATGGTTACAAGTTGTCAATCAGTGAAATTGCACATTTCAAAATTGCAGTACAAATAAACCCTAATTAAGTTAACACCGGTGGGGAAGAAGTCGTTAAACTTTTCTAATTTACACATAAATTTGACTTGAACCTATAAATATAACAACATTGTCAACAATCCCGGTTGGAAAGAAGTGGTTAAACTTACATTTACACTTAAATTAATAACAGTCACTGCGAATGTATACATGTATTTGTATTTTAATATCCACAAATTAATATCCACCTGGGACAGTTGTACTAAACACTATCAGTCCGTCAACAACAGTCAACATTTAAACTTAAATTATAAAATCCCAACACTGTAAAGTACTGAAAACTTACATTTACACTAAAATTAATAACAGAATCTATGCAGATTTGTTATTTTTTCAGGACTTGAATTTGCTACATGTAGCCTTGGTGGTCTAGGGTTCGAAACTGTTTTAGGGTTGTAAGAACTAAATTTACCAGTTCACACGCTGGCCTTGCTTACTGCAAGCCAGACTCTGACAGATATTTCTGCTGGATCCTTGCCTCGCTGAGTGCATGTACGTATACACGTCCTCCGACACTGGTTAAACTTTACCCGGAGCATACATGCGGCTGCATGCTTTCAACAGCTGTGTTGCTGTTTTCTGTCCATTGCTGTAGTCATCCCAGAGGGAGAAGAGGCGGCCTTGAAGCTGTCGGTACATCTTCCTCTGGTGACGCCGTAGCTTGGCTTCACGGACCAGACGGACTTCAAGTGATGTCATCTGGGCCTCCTTGTGAAGAAGAGTTACCAACAGATAGAAGGTCAGTTGGCCCTTCTTGGCATGCCCGTTCAGACGTCTGTGCCAGCCTTCAATGTCGTTGTTTGTTCTGACGGATTGCTTGAAGACTGACCATGACTCTGGATTCCAGACAGTTGACTCAATCCATGTCTGGCGGATGTATGTTGTCAATGCCTGGAGCTGTGGCCCAACAGCTTGCCCCTCAAGATGGAGGAACACTGGCTCAATATGTTCATGGGGCAGGAATGGAAGGCTCAGCAACATTCTGCAGTAACGATGGACTTTCTCATCCTTCGAATAGGCGACCTGCAGGCCAAGTTCTTGAATCTTCCTCCACACTGCTTGGCCCCAGTGGAAGGAACAACCCTTGACAACAATGTCAGGCAAGACTGACCTTATGGCTTTCCAGACTGCCTTCTCGAAATCAACCAGGATCTCCTCCACTTTCGACTCTGCCGGTAAGCAGGACATAATTGCTCGAAAGACCAGCCGGTAGTCTTTGGCCTTTCGCCCTGACATCAAAGCAAATGCCAAAGGTACTTGCTTCATCTGGCCATCTTCCTTGATGAAGGCATGAATGGACAGGAGCTGGACGAAAGGCTGCCTAACTACCTTAAATGTCCCATCAGCATACCACCTCCTAGCCTGGGAAAGAAGATGCAGCATCTCCGGGGTGGCCATGATTATGTGACGTCTTCCAGCAACCCAGACATCCTGCTGTAGAAACCCATCCGGAACATGGTCAGTGTCCAGCTCAAAGTTCAGATCTTTAGGGTCCTTGGGCCGGCTTGTCTGTCTCGCCCGGTTTGCTGCCCTTGCAAGGTTCTCCTTTCTTGGTAGACTGGAGACTGGATGTGGAGGCATCTTGTCAAGGAGAACATCACGAACAATTTCCCCCGCTGGCTGAAAGACATCCTGTCTAGCCTGTGACTTAACGGCATGGGTGATTTTGGCTACATCACAAGCACCGGTCTGGGCAGGGTGGAGGTGAGGCTGGGGGCCATGCGTAAAAGTGTTCGTTCCATGCTGAACAATGGTTGCCTTGCAGTTGATGGCCTTGTTCCTGACCGTGCACTGCCAGTACACAGTGGCTAAGCCCCGTCCCTTGACGTTGTACGTGTAGCCCTCTGGATCTACCAGCTTCTCCTTCCCACGGCGAGATGTAACCATCTCATACTTCGGATCACTGGTGTTGAGTGAAGAGTCGGTTTCATGATGGGCCACCTCCTCATCAAGTGATATCTCTTCTACTAGTGTAGGAGAAGAAAAAGACGGCAGAAAAACATCGCTGTCCTCCCTAATCTGGAGTGAAAAATATGAAGTACACAAGCAGAATTCGTTAAACACCAAGGAATATAAATATAAATAATTGCACTTTAATTGTCCGGTAACAGAAAATGAAAAGCTTCGGTAAAATGGTGAAATTAATGGGATGGACCCTTGAAGAAGAAATGTATACATTTACATGTAGTTACTTATATTCATGCAAATCTCTGCATATCAAGCACACTGCCTGCTTTCACATGTTCATCAAAATACATGTTATTGTCTGTTTTATAAGCTTGAATTATTATATATCAATCATTACCAAAGGCAAAGTGGGGTGACTTTTCTTTCCGGGTTAACTGGGAAGCCAAAATTTATAATACAAAAAAGGTTGGCAAAACAAAAAGAAAACCCTTTTAATACCAAATTATTTGTCATATTTTGTCCAAATTGCCCCTAAAACTATTACAGAATGAAAGCTTACCTCTACTCCAGTGTCCATATCATCATCACTTTGATAGTGAGCTGGGCGTGGGGTACTTGCTGCTGGTGGCAGACCTAACTCCGCTGGTTCAGGCAGCTGATCATCCTGTTCATCAGGTGCCTCTGCCACCTACAATTGAAACAGATTTGAAATTTGTTGTAAGGGCTTTAGTGCTTGTACCAAAATTTTCCTTACAGGTCAAGTCAAAAAGAAAGTTGTGTATTTCGAATGACGAAGAAATTAAATCTTTTTACTCTAAATGATATTGATTTTTGTCTTCCTAAATAGTAGAACCGTTTCTTGAAATCTCTAAAGCAGTGGCATATTGCTAGGGGGAGGGAAGGCCCCATAAAAATAAAAATACATGTATTATATAGAAAAAAACACTGTGAGCGCCCCGAATCGCCCCTATATGGAGACAGTCAAGGCTATGCTGCTTCTCTCAACTTACCATCGCCTCAAGCAACATGTCTATTGGCTCAATCACCTGCTGTGGATGCAGTGGTGAGGAATGCTGCTGGTCTTCAGTTCCCAGTTCCCACTCCATTGACTGTTGTGCTTGGTCACGCTGAAAATTGACAAAAAAAGTTACGACAAATTCCGTTAAAGGGTCAATGCAAAATGCGGGACATTTAACTATCTGTTCAAGATCTGATGAAAGGCTAGAACTGGAACATCGTTGGTATCACAGCTGGGAGTCAAAAGATAAGTTTTCTTCGAAGATGAATCCTTCTTATGTCTTTGCAATTTAATGTTGTTTCCCCTAAGAATTTATTTAATAAAAAACTAAATCACAATGAATTCAGTACTTACAATTGCTGCCAGCTCCGTTTCATCCTGGAACAGCTCATGGCAGGCACGGCAATACCAACTCCCGCCATGAGACTCGTGCATGAGTTGCCTGTAAATTTGCTGAGAGACCCCTGCAAATTAAACAAAAGGGCTGCGATTTACAAACAATATCTAAACTAAAACCGCCCAAAAATGCTGGAAATATGTGAACTACTACGTACTTAACTTTGTTGCCAAAATTAGGTATATATTTTGTTAAATTTCATGCCAAGAAAACAAGAATAAAAAAATAAATATTATACCTATCCAACTATGTGGGCAAAAAAGCTGGAAAAAATAAACTACTATACGTATTGAAATTTGGTTGAGACTGAACTACATGTATGAGCTTTCAAAGTTGGAAAATATCACAAAAATCAATTTTCAGGACTAGTGCGTGCAAAAAGGCCGTCTTGACCAAATTTCAATGAGCCATTTCTCGAAAACGACATGA
>JAZGUH010000927.1:0-76277 GCA_037893225.1 Hippasteria phrygiana
TGAGTAAAGCAAGTCCATACCCCAGGGAATTTGACAGGCATGGAGCAATAAATAAAAGGTAATCTGCACACAGATGGTGGCCGGGAAGAAAATAAACATTGCGAGGTTTGAATTTTCTCCACAAGTGTTAACTCTAAGAAGCCGCCGATAATTGCAACATGTAGCGCCAGATCTAAGCTATCCATACATGTCAAAATTACTGAATTTGGTTGATATTTCATGCAATTATGAATGAGTAAAGCAAGTCCATACCCCAGGGAATTTGACATGCATGGAGCAATAAATAGACGGTAACATGTACACAGATGTTGGCCGGAAAGAAAATAAACATTGCGAGGTTTGAATTTTCTCCACAAGTTTTAACTCTAAGAAGCCGCCGATAATTGCAACATGTAGCGCCAGATCTAAGCTATCCATACATGTCAAAATTACTGAATTTGGTTGATATTTCATGCAATTATGAATGAGTAAAGCAAGTCCATACCCCAGGGAATTTGACAGGCATGGAGCAATAAATAAAAGGTAATCTGCACACAGATGGTGGCCGGGAAGAAAATAAACATTGCGAGGTTTGAATTTTCTCCACAAGTGTTAACTCTAAGAAGCCGCCGATAATTGCAACATGTAGCGCCAGATCTAAGCTATCCATACATGTCAAAATTACTGAATTTGGTTGATATTTCATGCAATTATGAATGAGTAAAGCAAGTCCATACCCCAGGGAATTTGACATGCATGGAGCAATAAATAGACGGTAACATGTACACAGATGTTGGCCGGAAAGAAAATAAACATTGCGAGGTTTGAATTTTCTCCACAAGTTTTAACTCTAAGAAGCCGCCGATAATTGCAACATGTAGCGCCAGATCTAAGCTATCCATACATGTCAAAATTACTGAATTTGGTTGATATTTCATGCAATTATGAATGAGTAAAGCAAGTCCATACCCCAGGGAATTTGACAGGCATGGAGCAATAAATAAAAGGTAATCTGCACACAGATGGTGGCCGGGAAGAAAATAAACATTGCGAGGTTTGAATTTTCTCCACAAGTGTTAACTCTAAGAAGCCGCCGATAATTGCAACATGTAGCGCCAGATCTAAGCTATCCATACATGTCAAAATTACTGAATTTGGTTGATATTTCATGCAATTATGAATGAGTAAAGCAAGTCCATACCCCAGGGAATTTGACATGCATGGAGCAATAAATAGACGGTAACATGTACACAGATGTTGGCCGGAAAGAAAATAAACATTGCGAGGTTTGAATTTTCTCCACAAGTTTAAACTCTAAGAAGCCGCCGAAAATTGCAACATGTAGCGCCAGATCTAAGCTATCCATACATGTCAAAATTACTGAATTTGGTTGATATTTCATGCAATTATGAATGAGTAAAGCAAGTCCATACCCCAGGGAATTTGACATGCATGGAGCAATAAATAGACGGTAACATGTACACAGATGTTGGCCGGAAAGAAAATAAACATTGCGAGGTTTGAATTTTCTCCACAAGTTTTAACTCTAAGAAGCCGCCGATAATTGCAACATGTAGCGCCAGATCTAAGCTATCCATACATGTCAAAATTACTGAATTTGGTTGATATTTCATGCAATTATGAATGAGTAAAGCAAGTCCATACCCCAGGGAATTTGACATGCATGGAGCAATAAATAGACGGTAACATGTACACAGATGTTGGCCGGAAAGAAAATAAACATTGCGAGGTTTGAATTTTCTCCACAAGTTTTAACTCTAAGAAGCCGCCGATAATTGCAACATGTAGCGCCAGATCTAAGCTATCCATACATGTCAAAATTACTGAATTTGGTTGATATTTCATGCAATTATGAATGAGTAAAGCAAGTCCATACCCCAGGGAATTTGACAGGCATGGAGCAATAAATAAAAGGTAATCTGCACACAGATGGTGGCCGGGAAGAAAATAAACATTGCGAGGTTTGAATTTTCTCCACAAGTGTTAACTCTAAGAAGCCGCCGATAATTGCAACATGTAGCGCCAGATCTAAGCTATCCATACATGTCAAAATTACTGAATTTGGTTGATATTTCATGCAATTATGAATGAGTAAAGCAAGTCCATACCCCAGGGAATTTGACATGCATGGAGCAATACATAGACGGTAACATGTACACAGATGTTGGCCGGAAAGAAAATAAACATTGCGAGGTTTGAATTTTCTCCACAAGTTTAAACTCTAAGAAGCCGCCGAAAATTGCAACATGTAGCGCCAGATCTAAGCTATCCATACATGTCAAAATTACTGAATTTGGTTGATATTTCATGCAATTATGAATGAGTAAAGCAAGTCCATACCCCAGGGAATTTGACATGCATGGAGCAATAAATAGACGGTAACATGTACACAGATGTTGGCCGGAAAGAAAATAAACATTGCGAGGTTTGAATTTTCTCCACAAGTTTTAACTCTAAGAAGCCGCCGATAATTGCAACATGTAGCGCCAGATCTAAGCTATCCATACATGTCAAAATTACTGAATTTGGTTGATATTTCATGCAATTATGAATGAGTAAAGCAAGTCCATACCCCAGGGAATTTGACATGCATGGAGCAATAAATAGACGGTAACATGTACACAGATGTTGGCCGGAAAGAAAATAAACATTGCGAGGTTTGAATTTTCTCCACAAGTTTTAACTCTAAGAAGCCGCCGATAATTGCAACATGTAGCGCCAGATCTACGCTATCCATACATGTCAAAATTACTGAATTTGGTTGATATTTCATGCAATTATGAATGAGTAAAGCAAGTCCATACCCCAGGGAATTTGACAGGCATGGAGCAATAAATAAAAGGTAATCTGCACACAGATGGTGGCCGGGAAGAAAATAAACATTGCGAGGTTTGAATTTTCTCCACAAGTTTTAACTCTAAGAAGCCGCCGATAATTGCAACATGTAGCGCCAGATCTAAGCTATCCATACATGTCAAAATTACTGAATTTGGTTGATATTTCATGCAATTATGAATGAGTAAAGCAAGTCCATACCCCAGGGAATTTGACAGGCATGGAGCAATAAATAAAAGGTAATCTGCACACAGATGGTGGCCGGGAAGAAAATAAACATTGCGAGGTTTGAATTTTCTCCACAAGTGTTAACTCTAAGAAGCCGCCGATAATTGCAACATGTAGCGCCAGATCTAAGCTATCCATACATGTCAAAATTACTGAATTTGGTTGATATTTCATGCAATTATGAATGAGTAAAGCAAGTCCATACCCCAGGGAATTTGACATGCATGGAGCAATACATAGACGGTAACATGTACACAGATGTTGGCCGGAAAGAAAATAAACATTGCGAGGTTTGAATTTTCTCCACAAGTTTAAACTCTAAGAAGCCGCCGAAAATTGCAACATGTAGCGCCAGATCTAAGCTATCCATACATGTCAAAATTACTGAATTTGGTTGATATTTCATGCAATTATGAATGAGTAAAGCAAGTCCATACCCCAGGGAATTTGACATGCATGGAGCAATAAATAGACGGTAACATGTACACAGATGTTGGCCGGAAAGAAAATAAACATTGCGAGGTTTGAATTTTCTCCACAAGTTTTAACTCTAAGAAGCCGCCGATAATTGCAACATGTAGCGCCAGATCTAAGCTATCCATACATGTCAAAATTACTGAATTTGGTTGATATTTCATGCAATTATGAATGAGTAAAGCAAGTCCATACCCCAGGGAATTTGACATGCATGGAGCAATAAATAGACGGTAACATGTACACAGATGTTGGCCGGAAAGAAAATAAACATTGCGAGGTTTGAATTTTCTCCACAAGTTTTAACTCTAAGAAGCCGCCGATAATTGCAACATGTAGCGCCAGATCTACGCTATCCATACATGTCAAAATTACTGAATTTGGTTGATATTTCATGCAATTATGAATGAGTAAAGCAAGTCCATACCCCAGGGAATTTGACAGGCATGGAGCAATAAATAAAAGGTAATCTGCACACAGATGGTGGCCGGGAAGAAAATAAACATTGCGAGGTTTGAATTTTCTCCACAAGTGTTAACTCTAAGAAGCCGCCGATAATTGCAACATGTAGCGCCAGATCTAAGCTATCCATACATGTCAAAATTACTGAATTTGGTTGATATTTCATGCAATTATGAATGAGTAAAGCAAGTCCATACCCCAGGGAATTTGACATGCATGGAGCAATAAATAGACGGTAACATGTACACAGATGTTGGCCGGAAAGAAAATAAACATTGCGAGGTTTGAATTTTCTCCACAAGTTTAAACTCTAAGAAGCCGCCGAAAATTGCAACATGTAGCGCCAGATCTAAGCTATCCATACATGTCAAAATTACTGAATTTGGTTGATATTTCATGCAATTATGAATGAGTAAAGCAAGTCCATACCCCAGGGAATTTGACATGCATGGAGCAATAAATAGACGGTAACATGTACACAGATGTTGGCCGGAAAGAAAATAAACATTGCGAGGTTTGAATTTTCTCCACAAGTTTTAACTCTAAGAAGCCGCCGATAATTGCAACATGTAGCGCCAGATCTAAGCTATCCATACATGTCAAAATTACTGAATTTGGTTGATATTTCATGCAATTATGAATGAGTAAAGCAAGTCCATACCCCAGGGAATTTGACATGCATGGAGCAATAAATAGACGGTAACATGTACACAGATGTTGGCCGGAAAGAAAATAAACATTGCGAGGTTTGAATTTTCTCCACAAGTTTTAACTCTAAGAAGCCGCCGATAATTGCAACATGTAGCGCCAGATCTAAGCTATCCATACATGTCAAAATTACTGAATTTGGTTGATATTTCATGCAATTATGAATGAGTAAAGCAAGTCCATACCCCAGGGAATTTGACAGGCATGGAGCAATAAATAAAAGGTAATCTGCACACAGATGGTGGCCGGGAAGAAAATAAACATTGCGAGGTTTGAATTTTCTCCACAAGTGTTAACTCTAAGAAGCCGCCGATAATTGCAACATGTAGCGCCAGATCTAAGCTATCCATACATGTCAAAATTACTGAATTTGGTTGATATTTCATGCAATTATGAATGAGTAAAGCAAGTCCATACCCCAGGGAATTTGACATGCATGGAGCAATAAATAGACGGTAACATGTACACAGATGTTGGCCGGAAAGAAAATAAACATTGCGAGGTTTGAATTTTCTCCACAAGTTTTAACTCTAAGAAGCCGCCGATAATTGCAACATGTAGCGCCAGATCTAAGCTATCCATACATGTCAAAATTACTGAATTTGGTTGATATTTCATGCAATTATGAATGAGTAAAGCAAGTCCATACCCCAGGGAATTTGACATGCATGGAGCAATAAATAAAAGGTAATCTGCACACAGATGGTGGCCGGGAAGAAAATAAACATTGCGAGGTTTGAATTTTCTCCACAAGTTTTAACTCTAAGAAGCCGCCGATAATTGCAACATGTAGCGCCAGATCTAAGCTATCCATACATGTCAAAATTACTGAATTTGGTTGATATTTCATGCAATTATGAATGAGTAAAGCAAGTCCATACCCCAGGGAATTTGACATGCATGGAGCAATAAATAGACGGTAACATGTACACAGATGTTGGCCGGAAAGAAAATAAACATTGCGAGGTTTGAATTTTCTCCACAAGTTTTAACTCTAAGAAGCCGCCGATAATTGCAACATGTAGCGCCAGATCTAAGCTATCCTATACATGTCAAAATTACTGAATTTGGTTGATATTTCATGCAATTATGAATGAGTAAAGCAAGTCCATACCCCAGGGAATTTGACAGGCATGGAGCAATAAATAAAAGGTAATCTGCACACAGATGGTGGCCGGGAAGAAAATAAACATTGCGAGGTTTGAATTTTCTCCACAAGTGTTAACTCTAAGAAGCCGCCGATAATTGCAACATGTAGCGCCAGATCTAAGCTATCCATACATGTCAAAATTACTGAATTTGGTTGATATTTCATGCAATTATGAATGAGTAAAGCAAGTCCATAGCCCAGGGAATTTGACATGCATGGAGCAATAAATAGACGGTAACATGTACACAGATGTTGGCCGGAAAGAAAATAAACATTGCGAGGTTTGAATTTTCTCCACAAGTTTTAACTCTAAGAAGCCGCCGATAATTGCAACATGTAGCGCCAGATCTTAGCTATCCATACATGTCAAAATTACTGAATTTGGTTGATATTTCATGCAATTATGAATGAGTAAAGCAAGTCCATACCCCAGGGAATTTGACATGCATGGAGCAATAAATAAAAGGTAATCTGCACACAGATGGTGGCCGGGAAGAAAATAAACATTGCGAGGTTTGAATTTTCTCCACAAGTTTTAACTCTAAGAAGCCGCCGATAATTGCAACATGTAGCGCCAGATCTAAGCTATCCATACATGTCAAAATTACTGAATTTGGTTGATATTTCATGCAATTATGAATGAGTAAAGCAAGTCCATACCCCAGGGAATTTGACAGGCATGGAGCAATAAATAAAAGGTAATCTGCACACAGATGGTGGCCGGGAAGAAAATAAACATTGCGAGGTTTGAATTTTCTCCACAAGTGTTAACTCTAAGAAGCCGCCGATAATTGCAACATGTAGCGCCAGATCTAAGCTATCCATACATGTCAAAATTACTGAATTTGGTTGATATTTCATGCAATTATGAATGAGTAAAGCAAGTCCATACCCCAGGGAATTTGACATGCATGGAGCAATAAATAGACGGTAACATGTACACAGATGTTGGCCGGAAAGAAAATAAACATTGCGAGGTTTGAATTTTCTCCACAAGTTTTAACTCTAAGAAGCCGCCGATAATTGCAACATGTAGCGCCAGATCTAAGCTATCCATACATGTCAAAATTACTGAATTTGGTTGATATTTCATGCAATTATGAATGAGTAAAGCAAGTCCATACCCCAGGGAATTTGACATGCATGGAGCAATAAATAAAAGGTAATCTGCACACAGATGGTGGCCGGGAAGAAAATAAACATTGCGAGGTTTGAATTTTCTCCACAAGTTTTAACTCTAAGAAGCCGCCGATAATTGCAACATGTAGCGCCAGATCTAAGCTATCCATACATGTCAAAATTACTGAATTTGGTTGATATTTCATGCAATTATGAATGAGTAAAGCAAGTCCATACCCCAGGGAATTTGACAGGCATGGAGCAATAAATAAAAGGTAATCTGCACACAGATGGTGGCCGGGAAGAAAATAAACATTGCGAGGTTTGAATTTTCTCCACAAGTGTTAACTCTAAGAAGCCGCCGATAATTGCAACATGTAGCGCCAGATCTAAGCTATCCATACATGTCAAAATTACTGAATTTGGTTGATATTTCATGCAATTATGAATGAGTAAAGCAAGTCCATACCCCAGGGAATTTGACATGCATGGAGCAATAAATAGACGGTAACATGTACACAGATGTTGGCCGGAAAGAAAATAAACATTGCGAGGTTTGAATTTTCTCCACAAGTTTTAACTCTAAGAAGCCGCCGATAATTGCAACATGTAGCGCCAGATCTAAGCTATCCATACATGTCAAAATTACTGAATTTGGTTGATATTTCATGCAATTATGAATGAGTAAAGCAAGTCCATACCCCAGGGAATTTGACATGCATGGAGCAATAAATAGACGGTAACATGTACACAGATGTTGGCCGGAAAGAAAATAAACATTGCGAGGTTTGAATTTTCTCCACAAGTTTTAACTCTAAGAAGCCGCCGATAATTGCAACATGTAGCGCCAGATCTAAGCTATCCATACATGTCAAAATTACTGAATTTGGTTGATATTTCATGCAATTATGAATGAGTAAAGCAAGTCCATACCCCAGGGAATTTGACAGGCATGGAGCAATAAATAAAAGGTAATCTGCACACAGATGGTGGCCGGGAAGAAAATAAACATTGCGAGGTTTGAATTTTCTCCACAAGTGTTAACTCTAAGAAGCCGCCGATAATTGCAACATGTAGCGCCAGATCTAAGCTATCCATACATGTCAAAATTACTGAATTTGGTTGATATTTCATGCAATTATGAATGAGTAAAGCAAGTCCATACCCCAGGGAATTTGACATGCATGGAGCAATAAATAGACGGTAACATGTACACAGATGTTGGCCGGAAAGAAAATAAACATTGCGAGGTTTGAATTTTCTCCACAAGTTTAAACTCTAAGAAGCCGCCGAAAATTGCAACATGTAGCGCCAGATCTAAGCTATCCATACATGTCAAAATTACTGAATTTGGTTGATATTTCATGCAATTATGAATGAGTAAAGCAAGTCCATACCCCAGGGAATTTGACATGCATGGAGCAATAAATAGACGGTAACATGTACACAGATGTTGGCCGGAAAGAAAATAAACATTGCGAGGTTTGAATTTTCTCCACAAGTTTTAACTCTAAGAAGCCGCCGATAATTGCAACATGTAGCGCCAGATCTAAGCTATCCATACATGTCAAAATTACTGAATTTGGTTGATATTTCATGCAATTATGAATGAGTAAAGCAAGTCCATACCCCAGGGAATTTGACAGGCATGGAGCAATAAATAAAAGGTAATCTGCACACAGATGGTGGCCGGGAAGAAAATAAACATTGCGAGGTTTGAATTTTCTCCACAAGTGTTAACTCTAAGAAGCCGCCGATAATTGCAACATGTAGCGCCAGATCTAAGCTATCCATACATGTCAAAATTACTGAATTTGGTTGATATTTCATGCAATTATGAATGAGTAAAGCAAGTCCATACCCCAGGGAATTTGACATGCATGGAGCAATAAATAGACGGTAACATGTACACAGATGTTGGCCGGAAAGAAAATAAACATTGCGAGGTTTGAATTTTCTCCACAAGTTTAAACTCTAAGAAGCCGCCGAAAATTGCAACATGTAGCGCCAGATCTAAGCTATCCATACATGTCAAAATTACTGAATTTGGTTGATATTTCATGCAATTATGAATGAGTAAAGCAAGTCCATACCCCAGGGAATTTGACATGCATGGAGCAATAAATAGACGGTAACATGTACACAGATGTTGGCCGGAAAGAAAATAAACATTGCGAGGTTTGAATTTTCTCCACAAGTTTTAACTCTAAGAAGCCGCCGATAATTGCAACATGTAGCGCCAGATCTAAGCTATCCATACATGTCAAAATTACTGAATTTGGTTGATATTTCATGCAATTATGAATGAGTAAAGCAAGTCCATACCCCAGGGAATTTGACATGCATGGAGCAATAAATAGACGGTAACATGTACACAGATGTTGGCCGGAAAGAAAATAAACATTGCGAGGTTTGAATTTTCTCCACAAGTTTTAACTCTAAGAAGCCGCCGATAATTGCAACATGTAGCGCCAGATCTAAGCTATCCATACATGTCAAAATTACTGAATTTGGTTGATATTTCATGCAATTATGAATGAGTAAAGCAAGTCCATACCCCAGGGAATTTGACAGGCATGGAGCAATAAATAAAAGGTAATCTGCACACAGATGGTGGCCGGGAAGAAAATAAACATTGCGAGGTTTGAATTTTCTCCACAAGTGTTAACTCTAAGAAGCCGCCGATAATTGCAACATGTAGCGCCAGATCTAAGCTATCCATACATGTCAAAATTACTGAATTTGGTTGATATTTCATGCAATTATGAATGAGTAAAGCAAGTCCATACCCCAGGGAATTTGACATGCATGGAGCAATAAATAAAAGGTAATCTGCACACAGATGGTGGCCTGGAAGAAAATAAACATTGCGAGGTTTGAATTTTCTCCACAAGTTTTAACTCTAAGAAGCCGCCGATAATTGCAACATGTAGCGCCAGATCTACGCTATCCATACATGTCAAAATTACTGAATTTGGTTGATATTTCATGCAATTATGAATGAGTAAAGCAAGTCCATACCCCAGGGAATTTGACATGCATGGAGCAATAAATAGACGGTAACATGTACACAGATGTTGGCCGGAAAGAAAATAAACATTGCGAGGTTTGAATTTTCTCCACAAGTTTTAACTCTAAGAAGCCGCCGATAATTGCAACATGTAGCGCCAGATCTAAGCTATCCATACATGTCAAAATTACTGAATTTGGTTGATATTTCATGCAATTATGAATGAGTAAAGCAAGTCCATACCCCAGGGAATTTGACATGCATGGAGCAATAAATAGACGGTAACATGTACACAGATGTTGGCCGGAAAGAAAATAAACATTGCGAGGTTTGAATTTTCTCCACAAGTTTTAACTCTAAGAAGCCGCCGATAATTGCAACATGTAGCGCCAGATCTAAGCTATCCATACATGTCAAAATTACTGAATTTGGTTGATATTTCATGCAATTATGAATGAGTAAAGCAAGTCCATACCCCAGGGAATTTGACAGGCATGGAGCAATAAATAAAAGGTAATCTGCACACAGATGGTGGCCGGGAAGAAAATAAACATTGCGAGGTTTGAATTTTCTCCACAAGTGTTAACTCTAAGAAGCCGCCGATAATTGCAACATGTAGCGCCAGATCTAAGCTATCCATACATGTCAAAATTACTGAATTTGGTTGATATTTCATGCAATTATGAATGAGTAAAGCAAGTCCATACCCCAGGGAATTTGACATGCATGGAGCAATAAATAAAAGGTAATCTGCACACAGATGGTGGCCGGAAAGAAAATAAACATTGCGAGGTTTGAATTTTCTCCACAAGTTTTAACTCTAAGAAGCCGCCGATAATTGCAACATGTAGCGCCAGATCTACGCTATCCATACATGTCAAAATTACTGAATTTGGTTGATATTTCATGCAATTATGAATGAGTAAAGCAAGTCCATACCCCAGGGAATTTGACAGGCATGGAGCAATAAATAGACGGTAACATGTACACAGATGTTGGCCGGAAAGAAAATAAACATTGCGAGGTTTGAATTTTCTCCACAAGTTTTAACTCTAAGAAGCCGCCGATAATTGCAACATGTAGCGCCAGATCTAAGCTATCCATACATGTCAAAATTACTGAATTTGGTTGATATTTCATGCAATTATGAATGAGTAAAGCAAGTCCATACCCCAGGGAATTTGACATGCATGGAGCAATAAATAGACGGTAACATGTACACAGATGTTGGCCGGAAAGAAAATAAACATTGCGAGGTTTGAATTTTCTCCACAAGTTTTAACTCTAAGAAGCCGCCGATAATTGCAACATGTAGCGCCAGATCTAAGCTATCCATACATGTCAAAATAACTGAATTTGGTTGATATTTCATGCAATTATGAATGAGTAAAGCAAGTCCATACCCCAGGGAATTTGACATGCATGGAGCAATAAATAGACGGTAACATGTACACAGATGTTGGCCGGAAAGAAAATAAACATTGCGAGGTTTGAATTTTCTCCACAAGTTTTAACTCTAAGAAGCCGCCGATAATTGCAACATGTAGCGCCAGATCTAAGCTATCCATACATGTCAAAATTACTGAATTTGGTTGATATTTCATGCAATTATGAATGAGTAAAGCAAGTCCATACCCCAGGGAATTTGACAGGCATGGAGTAATAAATAAAAGGTAATCTGCACACAGATGGTGGCCGGGAAGAAAATAAACATTGCGAGGTTTGAATTTTCTCCACAAGTTTTAACTCTAAGAAGCCGCCGATAATTGCAACATGTAGCGCCAGATCTAAGCTATCCATACATGTCAAAATTACTGAATTTGGTTGATATTTCATGCAATTATGAATGAGTAAAGCAAGTCCATACCCCAGGGAATTTGACATGCATGGAGCAATAAATAAAAGGTAATCTGCACACAGATGGTGGCCGGGAAGAAAATAAACATTGCGAGGTTTGAATTTTCTCCACAAGTTTTAACTCTAAGAAGCCGCCGATAATTGCAACATGTAGCGCCAGATCTAAGCTATCCATACATGTCAAAATTACTGAATTTGGTTGATATTTCATGCAATTATGAATGAGTAAAGCAAGTCCATACCCCAGGGAATTTGACAGGCATGGAGCAATAAATAGACGGTAACATGTACACAGATGTTGGCCGGAAAGAAAATAAACATTGCGAGGTTTGAATTTTCTCCACAAGTTTTAACTCTAAGAAGCCGCCGATAATTGCAACATGTAGCGCCAGATCTAAGCTATCCATACATGTCAAAATTACTGAATTTGGTTGATATTTCATGCAATTATGAATGAGTAAAGCAAGTCCATACCCCAGGGAATTTGACATGCATGGAGCAATAAATAGACGGTAACATGTACACAGATGTTGGCCGGAAAGAAAATAAACATTGCGAGGTTTGAATTTTCTCCACAAGTTTTAACTCTAAGAAGCCGCCGATAATTGCAACATGTAGCGCCAGATCTAAGCTATCCATACATGTCAAAATTACTGAATTTGGTTGATATTTCATGCAATTATGAATGAGTAAAGCAAGTCCATACCCCAGGGAATTTGACAGGCATGGAGCAATAAATAAAAGGTAATCTGCACACAGATGGTGGCCGGGAAGAAAATAAACATTGCGAGGTTTGAATTTTCTCCACAAGTGTTAACTCTAAGAAGCCGCCGATAATTGCAACATGTAGCGCCAGATCTAAGCTATCCATACATGTCAAAATTACTGAATTTGGTTGATATTTCATGCAATTATGAATGAGTAAAGCAAGTCCATACCCCAGGGAATTTGACATGCATGGAGCAATAAATAGACGGTAACATGTACACAGATGTTGGCCGGAAAGAAAATAAACATTGCGAGGTTTGAATTTTCTCCACAAGTTTTAACTCTAAGAAGCCGCCGATAATTGCAACATGTAGCGCCAGATCTAAGCTATCCATACATGTCAAAATTACTGAATTTGGTTGATATTTCATGCAATTATGAATGAGTAAAGCAAGTCCATACCCCAGGGAATTTGACAGGCATGGAGCAATAAATAAAAGGTAATCTGCACACAGATGGTGGCCGGGAAGAAAATAAACATTGCGAGGTTTGAATTTTCTCCACAAGTTTTAACTCTAAGAAGCCGCCGATAATTGCAACATGTAGCGCCAGATCTAAGCTATCCATACATGTCAAAATTACTGAATTTGGTTGATATTTCATGCAATTATGAATGAGTAAAGCAAGTCCATACCCCAGGGAATTTGACAGGCATGGAGCAATAAATAGACGGTAACATGTACACAGATGTTGGCCGGAAAGAAAATAAACATTGCGAGGTTTGAATTTTCTCCACAAGTTTTAACTCTAAGAAGCCGCCGATAATTGCAACATGTAGCGCCAGATCTAAGCTATCCATACATGTCAAAATTACTGAATTTGGTTGATATTTCATGCAATTATGAATGAGTAAAGCAAGTCCATACCCCAAGGAATTTGACATGCATGGAGCAATAAATAGACGGTAATCTGCACACAGATGGTGGCCGGGAAGAAAATAAACATTGCGAGGTTTGAATTTTCTCCACAAGTGTTAACTCTAAGAAGCCGCCGATAATTGCAACATGTAGCGCCAGATCTAAGCTATCCATACATGTCAAAATTACTGAATTTGGTTGATATTTCATGCAATTATGAATGAGTAAAGCAAGTCCATACCCCAGGGAATTTGACATGCATGGAGCAATAAATAGACGGTAACATGTACACAGATGTTGGCCGGAAAGAAAATAAACATTGCGAGGTTTGAATTTTCTCCACAAGTTTTAACTCTAAGAAGCCGCCGATAATTGCAACATGTAGCGCCAGATCTAAGCTATCCATACATGTCAAAATTACTGAATTTGGTTGATATTTCATGCAATTATGAATGAGTAAAGCAAGTCCATACCCCAGGGAATTTGACAGGCATGGAGCAATAAATAAAAGGTAATCTGCACACAGATGGTGGCCGGGAAGAAAATAAACATTGCGAGGTTTGAATTTTCTCCACAAGTTTTAACTCTAAGAAGCCGCCGATAATTGCAACATGTAGCGCCAGATCTAAGCTATCCATACATGTCAAAATTACTGAATTTGGTTGATATTTCATGCAATTATGAATGAGTAAAGCAAGTCCATACCCCAGGGAATTTGACAGGCATGGAGCAATAAATAGACGGTAACATGTACACAGATGTTGGCCGGAAAGAAAATAAACATTGCGAGGTTTGAATTTTCTCCACAAGTTTTAACTCTAAGAAGCCGCCGATAATTGCAACATGTAGCGCCAGATCTAAGCTATCCATACATGTCAAAATTACTGAATTTGGTTGATATTTCATGCAATTATGAATGAGTAAAGCAAGTCCATACCCCAGGGAATTTGACATGCATGGAGCAATAAATAGACGGTAACATGTACACAGATGTTGGCCGGAAAGAAAATAAACATTGCGAGGTTTGAATTTTCTCCACAAGTTTTAACTCTAAGAAGCCGCCGATAATTGCAACATGTAGCGCCAGATCTAAGCTATCCATACATGTCAAAATTACTGAATTTGGTTGATATTTCATGCAATTATGAATGAGTAAAGCAAGTCCATACCCCAGGGAATTTGACAGGCATGGAGCAATAAATAAAAGGTAATCTGCACACAGATGGTGGCCGGGAAGAAAATAAACATTGCGAGGTTTGAATTTTCTCCACAAGTGTTAACTCTAAGAAGCCGCCGATAATTGCAACATGTAGCGCCAGATCTAAGCTATCCATACATGTCAAAATTACTGAATTTGGTTGATATTTCATGCAATTATGAATGAGTAAAGCAAGTCCATACCCCAGGGAATTTGACATGCATGGAGCAATAAATAGACGGTAACATGTACACAGATGTTGGCCGGAAAGAAAATAAACATTGCGAGGTTTGAATTTTCTGCACAAGTTTTAACTCTAAGAAGCCGCCGATAATTGCAACATGTAGCGCCAGATCTAAGCTATCCATACATGTCAAAATTACTGAATTTGGTTGATATTTCATGCAATTATGAATGAGTAAAGCAAGTCCATACCCCAGGGAATTTGACAGGCATGGAGCAATAAATAAAAGGTAATCTGCACACAGATGGTGGCCGGGAAGAAAATAAACATTGCGAGGTTTGAATTTTCTCCACAAGTTTTAACTCTAAGAAGCCGCCGATAATTGCAACATGTAGCGCCAGATCTAAGCTATCCATACATGTCAAAATTACTGAATTTGGTTGATATTTCATGCAATTATGAATGAGTAAAGCAAGTCCATACCCCAGGGAATTTGACAGGCATGGAGCAATAAATAGACGGTAACATGTACACAGATGTTGGCCGGAAAGAAAATAAACATTGCGAGGTTTGAATTTTCTCCACAAGTTTTAACTCTAAGAAGCCGCCGATAATTGCAACATGTAGCGCCAGATCTAAGCTATCCATACATGTCAAAATTACTGAATTTGGTTGATATTTCATGCAATTATGAATGAGTAAAGCAAGTCCATACCCCAAGGAATTTGACATGCATGGAGCAATAAATAGACGATAATCTGCACACAGATGGTGGCCGGGAAGAAAATAAACATTGCGAGGTTTGAATTTTCTCCACAAGTGTTAACTCTAAGAAGCCGCCGATAATTGCAACATGTAGCGCCAGATCTAAGCTATCCATACATGTCAAAATTACTGAATTTGGTTGATATTTCATGCAATTATGAATGAGTAAAGCAAGTCCATACCCCAGGGAATTTGACATGCATGGAGCAATAAATAGACGGTAACATGTACACAGATGTTGGCCGGAAAGAAAATAAACATTGCGAGGTTTGAATTTTCTCCACAAGTTTTAACTCTAAGAAGCCGCCGATAATTGCAACATGTAGCGCCAGATCTAAGCTATCCATACATGTCAAAATTACTGAATTTGGTTGATATTTCATGCAATTATGAATGAGTAAAGCAAGTCCATACCCCAGGGAATTTGACAGGCATGGAGCAATAAATAGACGGTAACATGTACACAGATGTTGGCCGGAAAGAAAATAAACATTGCGAGGTTTGAATTTTCTCCACAAGTTTTAACTCTAAGAAGCCGCCGATAATTGCAACATGTAGCGCCAGATCTAAGCTATCCATACATGTCAAAATTACTGAATTTGGTTGATATTTCATGCAATTATGAATGAGTAAAGCAAGTCCATACCCCAGGGAATTTGACATGCATGGAGCAATAAATAGACGGTAACATGTACACAGATGTTGGCCGGAAAGAAAATAAACATTGCGAGGTTTGAATTTTCTCCACAAGTTTTAACTCTAAGAAGCCGCCGATAATTGCAACATGTAGCGCCAGATCTAAGCTATCCATACATGTCAAAATTACTGAATTTGGTTGATATTTCATGCAATTATGAATGAGTAAAGCAAGTCCATACCCCAGGGAATTTGACAGGCATGGAGCAATAAATAAAAGGTAATCTGCACACAGATGGTGGCCGGGAAGAAAATAAACATTGCGAGGTTTGAATTTTCTCCACAAGTGTTAACTCTAAGAAGCCGCCGATAATTGCAACATGTAGCGCCAGATCTAAGCTATCCATACATGTCAAAATTACTGAATTTGGTTGATATTTCATGCAATTATGAATGAGTAAAGCAAGTCCATACCCCAGGGAATTTGACATGCATGGAGCAATAAATAGACGGTAACATGTACACAGATGTTGGCCGGAAAGAAAATAAACATTGCGAGGTTTGAATTTTCTCCACAAGTTTTAACTCTAAGAAGCCGCCGATAATTGCAACATGTAGCGCCAGATCTAAGCTATCCATACATGTCAAAATTACTGAATTTTGTTGATATTTCATGCAATTATGAATGAGTAAAGCAAGTCCATACCCCAGGGAATTTGACAGGCATGGAGCAATAAATAAAAGGTAATCTGCACACAGATGGTGGCCGGGAAGAAAATAAACATTGCGAGGTTTGAATTTTCTCCACAAGTTTTAACTCTAAGAAGCCGCCGATAATTGCAACATGTAGCGCCAGATCTAAGCTATCCATACATGTCAAAATTACTGAATTTGGTTGATATTTCATGCAATTATGAATGAGTAAAGCAAGTCCATACCCCAGGGAATTTGACAGGCATGGAGCAATAAATAGACGGTAACATGTACTCAGATGTTGGCCGGAAAGAAAATAAACATTGCGAGGTTTGAATTTTCTCCACAAGTTTTAACTCTAAGAAGCCGCCGATAATTGCAACATGTAGCGCCAGATCTAAGCTATCCATACATGTCAAAATTACTGAATTTGGTTGATATTTCATGCAATTATGAATGAGTAAAGCAAGTCCATACCCCAAGGAATTTGACATGCATGGAGCAATAAATAGACGGTAATCTGCACACAGATGGTGGCCGGGAAGAAAATAAACATTGCGAGGTTTGAATTTTCTCCACAAGTGTTAACTCTAAGAAGCCGCCGATAATTGCAACATGTAGCGCCAGATCTAAGCTATCCATACATGTCAAAATTACTGAATTTGGTTGATATTTCATGCAATTATGAATGAGTAAAGCAAGTCCATACCCCAGGGAATTTGACATGCATGGAGCAATAAATAGACGGTAACATGTACACAGATGTTGGCCGGAAAGAAAATAAACATTGCGAGGTTTGAATTTTCTCCACAAGTTTTAACTCTAAGAAGCCGCCGATAATTGCAACATGTAGCGCCAGATCTAAGCTATCCATACATGTCAAAATTACTGAATTTGGTTGATATTTCATGCAATTATGAATGAGTAAAGCAAGTCCATACCCCAGGGAATTTGACAGGCATGGAGCAATAAATAAAAGGTAATCTGCACACAGATGGTGGCCGGGAAGAAAATAAACATTGCGAGGTTTGAATTTTCTCCACAAGTGTTAACTCTAAGAAGCCGCCGATAATTGCAACATGTAGCGCCAGATCTAAGCTATCCATACATGTCAAAATTACTGAATTTGGTTGATATTTCATGCAATTATGAATGAGTAAAGCAAGTCCATACCCCAGGGAATTTGACATGCATGGAGCAATAAATAGACGGTAACATGTACACAGATGTTGGCCGGAAAGAAAATAAACATTGCGAGGTTTGAATTTTCTCCACAAGTGTTAACTCTAAGAAGCCGCCGATAATTGCAACATGTAGCGCCAGATCTAAGCTATCCATACATGTCAAAATTACTGAATTTGGTTGATATTTCATGCAATTATGAATGAGTAAAGCAAGTCCATACCCCAGGGAATTTGACATGCATGGAGCAATAAATAGACGGTAACATGTACACAGATGTTGGCCGGAAAGAAAATAAACATTGCGAGGTTTGAATTTTCTCCACAAGTTTTAACTCTAAGAAGCCGCCGATAATTGCAACATGTAGCGCCAGATCTAAGCTATCCATACATGTCAAAATTACTGAATTTGGTTGATATTTCATGCAATTATGAATGAGTAAAGCAAGTCCATACCCCAGGGAATTTGACAGGCATGGAGCAATAAATAAAAGGTAATCTGCACACAGATGGTGGCCGGGAAGAAAATAAACATTGCGAGGTTTGAATTTTCTCCACAAGTTTTAACTCTAAGAAGCCGCCGATAATTGCAACATGTAGCGCCAGATCTAAGCTATCCATACATGTCAAAATTACTGAATTTGGTTGATATTTCATGCAATTATGAATGAGTAAAGCAAGTCCATACCCCAGGGAATTTGACAGGCATGGAGCAATAAATAGACGGTAACATGTACTCAGATGTTGGCCGGAAAGAAAATAAACATTGCGAGGTTTGAATTTTCTCCACAAGTTTTAACTCTAAGAAGCCGCCGATAATTGCAACATGTAGCGCCAGATCTAAGCTATCCATACATGTCAAAATTACTGAATTTGGTTGATATTTCATGCAATTATGAATGAGTAAAGCAAGTCCATACCCCAAGGAATTTGACATGCATGGAGCAATAAATAGACGGTAATCTGCACACAGATGGTGGCCGGGAAGAAAATAAACATTGCGAGGTTTGAATTTTCTCCACAAGTGTTAACTCTAAGAAGCCGCCGATAATTGCAACATGTAGCGCCAGATCTAAGCTATCCATACATGTCAAAATTACTGAATTTGGTTGATATTTCATGCAATTATGAATGAGTAAAGCAAGTCCATACCCCAGGGAATTTGACATGCATGGAGCAATAAATAGACGGTAACATGTACACAGATGTTGGCCGGAAAGAAAATAAACATTGCGAGGTTTGAATTTTCTCCACAAGTTTTAACTCTAAGAAGCCGCCGATAATTGCAACATGTAGCGCCAGATCTAAGCTATCCATACATGTCAAAATTACTGAATTTGGTTGATATTTCATGCAATTATGAATGAGTAAAGCAAGTCCATACCCCAGGGAATTTGACAGGCATGGAGCAATAAATAAAAGGTAATCTGCACACAGATGGTGGCCGGGAAGAAAATAAACATTGCGAGGTTTGAATTTTCTCCACAAGTGTTAACTCTAAGAAGCCGCCGATAATTGCAACATGTAGCGCCAGATCTAAGCTATCCATACATGTCAAAATTACTGAATTTGGTTGATATTTCATGCAATTATGAATGAGTAAAGCAAGTCCATACCCCAGGGAATTTGACATGCATGGAGCAATAAATAGACGGTAACATGTACACAGATGTTGGCCGGAAAGAAAATAAACATTGCGAGGTTTGAATTTTCTCCACAAGTTTTAACTCTAAGAAGCCGCCGGTAATTGCAACATGTAGCGCCAGATCTAAGCTATCCATACATGTCAAAATTACTGAATTTGGTTGATATTTCATGCAATTATGAATGAGTAAAGCAAGTCCATACCCCAGGGAATTTGACATGCATGGAGCAATAAATAGACGGTAACATGTACACAGATGTTGGCCGGAAAGAAAATAAACATTGCGAGGTTTGAATTTTCTCCACAAGTTTAAACTCTAAGAAGCCGTCGAAAATTGCAACATGTAGCGCCAGATCTAAGCTATCCATACATGTCAAAATTACTGAATTTGGTTGATATTTCATGCAATTATGAATGAGTAAAGCAAGTCCATACCCCAGGGAATTTGACATGCATGGAGCAATAAATAGACGGTAACATGTACACAGATGTTGGCCGGAAAGAAAATAAACATTGCGAGGTTTGAATTTTCTCCACAAGTTTTAACTCTAAGAAGCCGCCGATAATTGCAACATGTAGCGCCAGATCTAAGCTATCCATACATGTCAAAATTACTGAATTTGGTTGATATTTCATGCAATTATGAATGAGTAAAGCAAGTCCATACCCCAGGGAATTTGACATGCATGGAGCAATAAATAAAAGGTAATCTGCACACAGATGGTGGCCGGGAAGAAAATAAACATTGCGAGGTTTGAATTTTCTCCACAAGTTTTAACTCTAAGAAGCCGCCGATAATTGCAACATGTAGCGCCAGATCTAAGCTATCCATACATGTCAAAATTACTGAATTTGGTTGATATTTCATGCAATTATGAATGAGTAAAGCAAGTCCATACCCCAGGGAATTTGACATGCATGGAGCAATAAATAGACGGTAACATGTACACAGATGTTGGCCGGAAAGAAAATAAACATTGCGAGGTTTGAATTTTCTCCACAAGTTTTAACTCTAAGAAGCCGCCGATAATTGCAACATGTAGCGCCAGATCTAAGCTATCCATACATGTCAAAATTACTGAATTTGGTTGATATTTCATGCAATTATGAATGAGTAAAGCAAGTCCATACCCCAGGGAATTTGACAGGCATGGAGCAATAAATAAAAGGTAATCTGCACACAGATGGTGGCCGGGAAGAAAATAAACATTGCGAGGTTTGAATTTTCTCCACAAGTGTTAACTCTAAGAAGCCGCCGATAATTGCAACATGTAGCGCCAGATCTAAGCTATCCATACATGTCAAAATTACTGAATTTGGTTGATATTTCATGCAATTATGAATGAGTAAAGCAAGTCCATACCCCAGGGAATTTGACATGCATGGAGCAATAAATAGACGGTAATATGTACACAGATGTTGGCCGGAAAGAAAATAAACATTGCGAGGTTTGAATTTTCTCCACAAGTTTTAACTCTAAGAAGCCGCCGATAATTGCAACATGTAGCGCCAGATCTAAGCTATCCATACATGTCAAAATTACTGAATTTGGTTGATATTTCATGCAATTATGAATGAGTAAAGCAAGTCCATACCCCAGGGAATTTGACAGGCATGGAGCAATAAATAAAAGGTAATCTGCACACAGATGGTGGCCGGGAAGAAAATAAACATTGCGAGGTTTGAATTTTCTCCACAAGTTTTAACTCTAAGAAGCCGCCGATAATTGCAACATGTAGCGCCAGATCTAAGCTATCCATACATGTCAAAATTACTGAATTTGGTTGATATTTCATGCAATTATGAATGAGTAAAGCAAGTCCATACCCCAGGGAATTTGACAGGCATGGAGCAATAAATAGACGGTAACATGTACACAGATGTTGGCCGGAAAGAAAATAAACATTGCGAGGTTTGAATTTTCTCCACAAGTTTTAACTCTAAGAAGCCGCCGATAATTGCAACATGTAGCGCCAGATCTAAGCTATCCATACATGTCAAAATTACTGAATTTGGTTGATATTTCATGCAATTATGAATGAGTAAAGCAAGTCCATACCCCAAGGAATTTGACATGCATGGAGCAATAAATAGACGGTAATCTGCACACAGATGGTGGCCGGGAAGAAAATAAACATTGCGAGGTTTGAATTTTCTCCACAAGTGTTAACTCTAAGAAGCCGCCGATAATTGCAACATGTAGCGCCAGATCTAAGCTATCCATACATGTCAAAATTACTGAATTTTGTTGATATTTCATGCAATTATGAATGAGTAAAGCAAGTCCATACCCCAGGGAATTTGACATGCATGGAGCAATAAATAGACGGTAACATGTACACAGATGTTGGCCGGAAAGAAAATAAACATTGCGAGGTTTGAATTTTCTCCACAAGTTTTAACTCTAAGAAGCCGCCGATAATTGCAACATGTAGCGCCAGATCTAAGCTATCCATACATGTCAAAATTACTGAATTTGGTTGATATTTCATGCAATTATGAATGAGTAAAGCAAGTCCATACCCCAGGGAATTTGACAGGCATGGAGCAATAAATAAAAGGTAATCTGCACACAGATGGTGGCCGGGAAGAAAATAAACATTGCGAGGTTTGAATTTTCTCCACAAGTTTTAACTCTAAGAAGCCGCCGATAATTGCAACATGTAGCGCCAGATCTAAGCTATCCATACATGTCAAAATTACTGAATTTGGTTGATATTTCATGCAATTATGAATGAGTAAAGCAAGTCCATACCCAAGGGAATTTGACAGGCATGGAGCAATAAATAGACGGTAACATGTACACAGATGTTGGCCGGAAAGAAAATAAACATTGCGAGGTTTGAATTTTCTCCACAAGTTTTAACTCTAAGAAGCCGCCGATAATTGCAACATGTAGCGCCAGATCTAAGCTATCCATACATGTCAAAATTACTGAATTTGGTTGATATTTCATGCAATTATGAATGAGTAAAGCAAGTCCATACCCCAGGGAATTTGACATGCATGGAGCAATAAATAGACGGTAACATGTACACAGATGTTGGCCGGAAAGAAAATAAACATTGCGAGGTTTGAATTTTCTCCACAAGTTTTAACTCTAAGAAGCCGCCGATAATTGCAACATGTAGCGCCAGATCTAAGCTATCCATACATGTCAAAATTACTGAATTTGGTTGATATTTCATGCAATTATGAATGAGTAAAGCAAGTCCATACCCCAGGGAATTTGACATGCATGGAGCAATAAATAGACGGTAACATGTACACAGATGTTGGCCGGAAAGAAAATAAACATTGCGAGGTTTGAATTTTCTCCACAAGTTTTAACTCTAAGAAGCCGCCGGTAATTGCAACATGTAGCGCCAGATCTAAGCTATCCATACATGTCAAAATTACTGAATTTGGTTGATATTTCATGCAATTATGAATGAGTAAAGCAAGTCCATACCCCAGGGAATTTGACATGCATGGAGCAATAAATAGACGGTAACATGTACACAGATGTTGGCCGGAAAGAAAATAAACATTGCGAGGTTTGAATTTTCTCCACAAGTTTAAACTCTAAGAAGCCGCCGAAAATTGCAACATGTAGCGCCAGATCTAAGCTATCCATACATGTCAAAATTACTGAATTTGGTTGATATTTCATGCAATTATGAATGAGTAAAGCAAGTCCATACCCCAGGGAATTTGACATGCATGGAGCAATAAATAGACGGTAACATGTACACAGATGTTGGCCGGAAAGAAAATAAACATTGCGAGGTTTGAATTTTCTCCACAAGTTTTAACTCTAAGAAGCCGCCGATAATTGCAACATGTAGCGCCAGATCTAAGCTATCCATACATGTCAAAATTACTGAATTTGGTTGATATTTCATGCAATTATGAATGAGTAAAGCAAGTCCATACCCCAGGGAATTTGACATGCATGGAGCAATAAATAAAAGGTAATCTGCACACAGATGGTGGCCGGGAAGAAAATAAACATTGCGAGGTTTGAATTTTCTCCACAAGTTTTAACTCTAAGAAGCCGCCGATAATTGCAACATGTAGCGCCAGATCTAAGCTATCCATACATGTCAAAATTACTGAATTTGGTTGATATTTCATGCAATTATGAATGAGTAAAGCAAGTCCATACCCCAGGGAATTTGACATGCATGGAGCAATAAATAGACGGTAACATGTACACAGATGTTGGCCGGAAAGAAAATAAACATTGCGAGGTTTGAATTTTCTCCACAAGTTTTAACTCTAAGAAGCCGCCGATAATTGCAACATGTAGCGCCAGATCTAAGCTATCCATACATGTCAAAATTACTGAATTTGGTTGATATTTCATGCAATTATGAATGAGTAAAGCAAGTCCATACCCCAGGGAATTTGACAGGCATGGAGCAATAAATAAAAGGTAATCTGCACACAGATGGTGGCCGGGAAGAAAATAAACATTGCGAGGTTTGAATTTTCTCCACAAGTGTTAACTCTAAGAAGCCGCCGATAATTGCAACATGTAGCGCCAGATCTAAGCTATCCATACATGTCAAAATTACTGAATTTGGTTGATATTTCATGCAATTATGAATGAGTAAAGCAAGTCCATACCCCAGGGAATTTGACATGCATGGAGCAATAAATAGACGCTAACATGTACACAGATGTTGGCCGGAAAGAAAATAAACATTGCGAGGTTTGAATTTTCTCCACAAGTTTTAACTCTAAGAAGCCGCCGGTAATTGCAACATGTAGCGCCAGATCTAAGCTATCCATACATGTCAAAATTACTGAATTTGGTTGATATTTCATGCAATTATGAATGAGTAAAGCAAGTCCATACCCCAGGGAATTTGACAGGCATGGAGCAATAAATAAAAGGTAATCTGCACACAGATGGTGGCCGGGAAGAAAATAAACATTGCGAGGTTTGAATTTTCTCCACAAGTGTTAACTCTAAGAAGCCGCCGATAATTGCAACATGTAGCGCCAGATCTAAGCTATCCATACATGTCAAAATTACTGAATTTGGTTGATATTTCATGCAATTATGAATGAGTAAAGCAAGTCCATACCCCAGGGAATTTGACATGCATGGAGCAATAAATAGACGGTAACATGTACACAGATGTTGGCCGGAAAGAAAATAAACATTGCGAGGTTTGAATTTTCTCCACAAGTTTTAACTCTAAGAAGCCGCCGGTAATTGCAACATGTAGCGCCAGATCTAAGCTATCCATACATGTCAAAATTACTGAATTTGGTTGATATTTCATGCAATTATGAATGAGTAAAGCAAGTCCATACCCCAGGGAATTTGACATGCATGGAGCAATAAATAGACGGTAACATGTACACAGATGTTGGCCGGAAAGAAAATAAACATTGCGAGGTTTGAATTTTCTCCACAAGTTTAAACTCTAAGAAGCCGCCGAAAATTGCAACATGTAGCGCCAGATCTAAGCTATCCATACATGTCAAAATTACTGAATTTGGTTGATATTTCATGCAATTATGAATGAGTAAAGCAAGTCCATACCCCAGGGAATTTGACATGCATGGAGCAATAAATAGACGGTAACATGTACACAGATGTTGGCCGGAAAGAAAATAAACATTGCGAGGTTTGAATTTTCTCCACAAGTTTTAACTCTAAGAAGCCGCCGATAATTGCAACATGTAGCGCCAGATCTAAGCTATCCATACATGTCAAAATTACTGAATTTGGTTGATATTTCATGCAATTATGAATGAGTAAAGCAAGTCCATACCCCAGGGAATTTGACATGCATGGAGCAATAAATAAAAGGTAATCTGCACACAGATGGTGGCCGGGAAGAAAATAAACATTGCGAGGTTTGAATTTTCTCCACAAGTTTTAACTCTAAGAAGCCGCCGATAATTGCAACATGTAGCGCCAGATCTAAGCTATCCATACATGTCAAAATTACTGAATTTGGTTGATATTTCATGCAATTATGAATGAGTAAAGCAAGTCCATACCCCAGGGAATTTGACATGCATGGAGCAATAAATAGACGGTAACATGTACACAGATGTTGGCCGGAAAGAAAATAAACATTGCGAGGTTTGAATTTTCTCCACAAGTTTTAACTCTAAGAAGCCGCCGATAATTGCAACATGTAGCGCCAGATCTAAGCTATCCATACATGTCAAAATTACTGAATTTGGTTGATATTTCATGCAATTATGAATGAGTAAAGCAAGTCCATACCCCAGGGAATTTGACAGGCATGGAGCAATAAATAAAAGGTAATCTGCACACAGATGGTGGCCGGGAAGAAAATAAACATTGCGAGGTTTGAATTTTCTCCACAAGTGTTAACTCTAAGAAGCCGCCGATAATTGCAACATGTAGCGCCAGATCTAAGCTATCCATACATGTCAAAATTACTGAATTTGGTTGATATTTCATGCAATTATGAATGAGTAAAGCAAGTCCATACCCCAGGGAATTTGACATGCATGGAGCAATAAATAGACGGTAATATGTACACAGATGTTGGCCGGAAAGAAAATAAACATTGCGAGGTTTGAATTTTCTCCACAAGTTTTAACTCTAAGAAGCCGCCGATAATTGCAACATGTAGCGCCAGATCTAAGCTATCCATACATGTCAAAATTACTGAATTTGGTTGATATTTCATGCAATTATGAATGAGTAAAGCAAGTCCATACCCCAGGGAATTTGACAGGCATGGAGCAATAAATAAAAGGTAATCTGCACACAGATGGTGGCCGGGAAGAAAATAAACATTGCGAGGTTTGAATTTTCTCCACAAGTTTTAACTCTAAGAAGCCGCCGATAATTGCAACATGTAGCGCCAGATCTAAGCTATCCATACATGTCAAAATTACTGAATTTGGTTGATATTTCATGCAATTATGAATGAGTAAAGCAAGTCCATACCCCAGGGAATTTGACATGCATGGAGCAATAAATAGACGGTAACATGTACACAGATGTTGGCCGGAAAGAAAATAAACATTGCGAGGTTTGAATTTTCTCCACAAGTTTTAACTCTAAGAAGCCGCCGGTAATTGCAACATGTAGCGCCAGATCTAAGCTATCCATACATGTCAAAATTACTGAATTTGGTTGATATTTCATGCAATTATGAATGAGTAAAGCAAGTCCATACCCCAGGGAATTTGACATGCATGGAGCAATAAATAGACGGTAACATGTACACAGATGTTGGCCGGAAAGAAAATAAACATTGCGAGGTTTGAATTTTCTCCACAAGTTTAAACTCTAAGAAGCCGCCGAAAATTGCAACATGTAGCGCCAGATCTAAGCTATCCATACATGTCAAAATTACTGAATTTGGTTGATATTTCATGCAATTATGAATGAGTAAAGCAAGTCCATACCCCAGGGAATTTGACATGCATGGAGCAATAAATAGACGGTAACATGTACACAGATGTTGGCCGGAAAGAAAATAAACATTGCGAGGTTTGAATTTTCTCCACAAGTTTTAACTCTAAGAAGCCGCCGATAATTGCAACATGTAGCGCCAGATCTAAGCTATCCATACATGTCAAAATTACTGAATTTGGTTGATATTTCATGCAATTATGAATGAGTAAAGCAAGTCCATACCCCAGGGAATTTGACATGCATGGAGCAATAAATAAAAGGTAATCTGCACACAGATGGTGGCCGGGAAGAAAATAAACATTGCGAGGTTTGAATTTTCTCCACAAGTTTTAACTCTAAGAAGCCGCCGATAATTGCAACATGTAGCGCCAGATCTAAGCTATCCATACATGTCAAAATTACTGAATTTGGTTGATATTTCATGCAATTATGAATGAGTAAAGCAAGTCCATACCCCAGGGAATTTGACATGCATGGAGCAATAAATAGACGGTAACATGTACACAGATGTTGGCCGGAAAGAAAATAAACATTGCGAGGTTTGAATTTTCTCCACAAGTTTTAACTCTAAGAAGCCGCCGATAATTGCAACATGTAGCGCCAGATCTAAGCTATCCATACATGTCAAAATTACTGAATTTGGTTGATATTTCATACAATTATGAATGAGTAAAGCAAGTCCATACCCCAGGGAATTTGACAGGCATGGAGCAATAAATAAAAGGTAATCTGCACACAGATGGTGGCCGGGAAGAAAATAAACATTGCGAGGTTTGAATTTTCTCCACAAGTGTTAACTCTAAGAAGCCGCCGATAATTGCAACATGTAGCGCCAGATCTAAGCTATCCATACATGTCAAAATTACTGAATTTGGTTGATATTTCATGCAATTATGAATGAGTAAAGCAAGTCCATACCCCAGGGAATTTGACATGCATGGAGCAATAAATAGACGGTAATATGTACACAGATGTTGGCCGGAAAGAAAATAAACATTGCGAGGTTTGAATTTTCTCCACAAGTTTTAACTCTAAGAAGCCGCCGATAATTGCAACATGTAGCGCCAGATCTAAGCTATCCATACATGTCAAAATTACTGAATTTGGTTGATATTTCATGCAATTATGAATGAGTAAAGCAAGTCCATACCCCAGGGAATTTGACAGGCATGGAGCAATAAATAAAAGGTAATCTGCACACAGATGGTGGCCGGGAAGAAAATAAACATTGCGAGGTTTGAATTTTCTCCACAAGTTTTAACTCTAAGAAGCCGCCGATAATTGCAACATGTAGCGCCAGATCTAAGCTATCCATACATGTCAAAATTACTGAATTTGGTTGATATTTCATGCAATTATGAATGAGTAAAGCAAGTCCATACCCCAGGGAATTTGACAGGCATGGAGCAATAAATAGACGGTAACATGTACACAGATGTTGGCCGGAAAGAAAATAAACATTGCGAGGTTTGAATTTTCTCCACAAGTTTTAACTCTAAGAAGCCGCCGATAATTGCAACATGTAGCGCCAGATCTAAGCTATCCATACATGTCAAAATTACTGAATTTGGTTGATATTTCATGCAATTATGAATGAGTAAAGCAAGTCCATACCCCAAGGAATTTGACATGCATGGAGCAATAAATAGACGGTAATCTGCACACAGATGGTGGCCGGGAAGAAAATAAACATTGCGAGGTTTGAATTTTCTCCACAAGTGTTAACTCTAAGAAGCCGCCGATAATTGCAACATGTAGCGCCAGATCTAAGCTATCCATACATGTCAAAATTACTGAATTTGGTTGATATTTCATGCAATTATGAATGAGTAAAGCAAGTCCATACCCCAGGGAATTTGACATGCATGGAGCAATAAATAGACGGTAACATGTACACAGATGTTGGCCGGAAAGAAAATAAACATTGCGAGGTTTGAATTTTCTCCACAAGTTTTAACTCTAAGAAGCCGCCGATAATTGCAACATGTAGCGCCAGATCTAAGCTATCCATACATGTCAAAATTACTGAATTTGGTTGATATTTCATGCAATTATGAATGAGTAAAGCAAGTCCATACCCCAGGGAATTTGACAGGCATGGAGCAATAAATAGACGGTAACATGTACACAGATGTTGGCCGGAAAGAAAATAAACATTGCGAGGTTTGAATTTTCTCCACAAGTTTTAACTCTAAGAAGCTGCCGATAATTGCAACATGTAGCGCCAGATCTAAGCTATCCATACATGTCAAAATTACTGAATTTGGTTGATATTTCATGCAATTATGAATGAGTAAAGCAAGTCCATACCCCAGGGAATTTGACAGGCATGGAGCAATAAATAGACGGTAACATGTACACAGATGTTGGCCGGAAAGAAAATAAACATTGCGAGGTTTGAATTTTCTCCACAAGTTTTAACTCTAAGAAGCCGCCGATAATTGCAACATGTAGCGCCAGATCTAAGCTATCCATACATGTCAAAATTACTGAATTTGGTTGATATTTCATGCAATTATGAATGAGTAAAGCAAGTCCATACCCCAGGGAATTTGACATGCATGGAGCAATAAATAGACGGTAACATGTACACAGATGTTGGCCGGAAAGAAAATAAACATTGCGAGGTTTGAATTTTCTCCACAAGTTTTAACTCTAAGAAGCCGCCGATAATTGCAACATGTAGCGCCAGATCTAAGCTATCCATACATGTCAAAATTACTGAATTTGGTTGATATTTCATGCAATTATGAATGAGTAAAGCAAGTCCATACCCCAGGGAATTTGACAGGCATGGAGCAATAAATAAAAGGTAATCTGCACACAGATGGTGGCCGGGAAGAAAATAAACATTGCGAGGTTTGAATTTTCTCCACAAATTTTAACTCTAAGAAGCTGCCGATAATTGCAACATGTAGCGCCAGATCTAAGCTATCCATACATGTCAAAATTACTGAATTTGGTTGATATTTCATGCAATTATGAATGAGTAAAGCAAGTCCATACCCCAGGGAATTTGACAGGCATGGAGCAATAAATAGACGGTAACATGTACACAGATGTTGGCCGGAAAGAAAATAAACATTGCGAGGTTTGAATTTTCTCCACAAGTTTTAACTCTAAGAAGCCGCCGATAATTGCAACATGTAGCGCCAGATCTAAGCTATCCATACATGTCAAAATTACTGAATTTGGTTGATATTTCATGCAATTATGAATGAGTAAAGCAAGTCCATACCCCAGGGAATTTGACATGCATGGAGCAATAAATAGACGGTAACATGTACACAGATGTTGGCCGGAAAGAAAATAAACATTGCGAGGTTTGAATTTTCTCCACAAGTTTTAACTCTAAGAAGCCGCCGATAATTGCAACATGTAGCGCCAGATCTAAGCTATCCATACATGTCAAAATTACTGAATTTGGTTGATATTTCATGCAATTATGAATGAGTAAAGCAAGTCCATACCCCAGGGAATTTGACAGGCATGGAGCAATAAATAAAAGGTAATCTGCACACAGATGGTGGCCGGGAAGAAAATAAACATTGCGAGGTTTGAATTTTCTCCACAAGTTTTAACTCTAAGAAGCCGCCGATAATTGCAACATGTAGCGCCAGATCTAAGCTATCCATACATGTCAAAATTACTGAATTTGGTTGATATTTCATGCAATTATGAATGAGTAAAGCAAGTCCATACCCCAGGGAATTTGACAGGCATGGAGCAATAAATAAAAGGTAATCTGCACACAGATGGTGGCCGGGAAGAAAATAAACATTGCGAGGTTTGAATTTTCTCCACAAGTGTTAACTCTAAGAAGCCGCCGATAATTGCAACATGTAGCGCCAGATCTAAGCTATCCATACATGTCAAAATTACTGAATTTGGTTGATATTTCATGCAATTATGAATGAGTAAAGCAAGTCCATACCCCAGGGAATTTGACATGCATGGAGCAATAAATAGACGGTAATATGTACACAGATGTTGGCCGGAAAGAAAATAAACATTGCGAGGTTTGAATTTTCTCCACAAGTTTTAACTCTAAGAAGCCGCCGATAATTGCAACATGTAGCGCCAGATCTAAGCTATCCATACATGTCAAAATTACTGAATTTGGTTGATATTTCATGCAATTATGAATGAGTAAAGCAAGTCCATACCCCAGGGAATTTGACAGGCATGGAGCAATAAATAAAAGGTAATCTGCACACAGATGGTGGCCGGGAAGAAAATAAACATTGCGAGGTTTGAATTTTCTCCACAAGTTTTAACTCTAAGAAGCCGCCGATAATTGCAACATGTAGCGCCAGATCTAAGCTATCCATACATGTCAAAATTACTGAATTTGGTTGATATTTCATGCAATTATGAATGAGTAAAGCAAGTCCATACCCCAGGGAATTTGACAGGCATGGAGCAATAAATAGACGGTAACATGTACACAGATGTTGGCCGGAAAGAAAATAAACATTGCGAGGTTTGAATTTTCTCCACAAGTTTTAACTCTAAGAAGCCGCCGATAATTGCAACATGTAGCGCCAGATCTAAGCTATCCATACATGTCAAAATTACTGAATTTGGTTGATATTTCATGCAATTATGAATGAGTAAAGCAAGTCCATACCCCAAGGAATTTGACATGCATGGAGCAATAAATAGACGGTAATCTGCACACAGATGGTGGCCGGGAAGAAAATAAACATTGCGAGGTTTGAATTTTCTCCACAAGTGTTAACTCTAAGAAGCCGCCGATAATTGCAACATGTAGCGCCAGATCTAAGCTATCCATACATGTCAAAATTACTGAATTTGGTTGATATTTCATGCAATTATGAATGAGTAAAGCAAGTCCATACCCCAGGGAATTTGACATGCATGGAGCAATAAATAGACGGTAACATGTACACAGATGTTGGCCGGAAAGAAAATAAACATTGCGAGGTTTGAATTTTCTCCACAAGTTTTAACTCTAAGAAGCCGCCGATAATTGCAACATGTAGCGCCAGATCTAAGCTATCCATACATGTCAAAATTACTGAATTTGGTTGATATTTCATGCAATTATGAATGAGTAAAGCAAGTCCATACCCCAGGGAATTTGACAGGCATGGAGCAATAAATAAAAGGTAATCTGCACACAGATGGTGGCCGGGAAGAAAATAAACATTGCGAGGTTTGAATTTTCTCCACAAATTTTAACTCTAAGAAGCTGCCGATAATTGCAACATGTAGCGCCAGATCTAAGCTATCCATACATGTCAAAATTACTGAATTTGGTTGATATTTCATGCAATTATGAATGAGTAAAGCAAGTCCATACCCCAGGGAATTTGACAGGCATGGAGCAATAAATAGACGGTAACATGTACACAGATGTTGGCCGGAAAGAAAATAAACATTGCGAGGTTTGAATTTTCTCCACAAGTTTTAACTCTAAGAAGCCGCCGATAATTGCAACATGTAGCGCCAGATCTAAGCTATCCATACATGTCAAAATTACTGAATTTGGTTGATATTTCATGCAATTATGAATGAGTAAAGCAAGTCCATACCCCAGGGAATTTGACATGCATGGAGCAATAAATAGACGGTAACATGTACACAGATGTTGGCCGGAAAGAAAATAAACATTGCGAGGTTTGAATTTTCTCCACAAGTTTTAACTCTAAGAAGCCGCCGATAATTGCAACATGTAGCGCCAGATCTAAGCTATCCATACATGTCAAAATTACTGAATTTGGTTGATATTTCATGCAATTATGAATGAGTAAAGCAAGTCCATACCCCAGGGAATTTGACAGGCATGGAGCAATAAATAAAAGGTAATCTGCACACAGATGGTGGCCGGGAAGAAAATAAACATTGCGAGGTTTGAATTTTCTCCACAAGTGTTAACTCTAAGAAGCCGCCGATAATTGCAACATGTAGCGCCAGATCTAAGCTATCCATACATGTCAAAATTACTGAATTTGGTTGATATTTCATGCAATTATGAATGAGTAAAGCAAGTCCATACCCCAGGGAATTTGACATGCATGGAGCAATAAATAGACGGTAACATGTACACAGATGTTGGCCGGAAAGAAAATAAACATTGCGAGGTTTGAATTTTCTCCACAAGTTTTAACTCTAAGAAGCCGCCGATAATTGCAACATGTAGCGCCAGATCTAAGCTATCCATACATGTCAAAATTACTGAATTTGGTTGATATTTCATGCAATTATGAATGAGTAAAGCAAGTCCATACCCCAAGGAATTTGACATGCATGGAGCAATAAATAGACGGTAATCTGCACACAGATGGTGGCCGGGAAGAAAATAAACATTGCGAGGTTTGAATTTTCTCCACAAGTGTTAACTCTAAGAAGCCGCCGATAATTGCAACATGTAGCGCCAGATCTAAGCTATCCATACATGTCAAAATTACTGAATTTGGTTGATATTTCATGCAATTATGAATGAGTAAAGCAAGTCCATACCCCAGGGAATTTGACATGCATGGAGCAATAAATAGACGGTAACATGTACACAGATGTTGGCCGGAAAGAAAATAAACATTGCGAGGTTTGAATTTTCTCCACAAGTTTTAACTCTAAGAAGCCGCCGATAATTGCAACATGTAGCGCCAGATCTAAGCTATCCATACATGTCAAAATTACTGAATTTGGTTGATATTTCATGCAATTATGAATGAGTAAAGCAAGTCCATACCCCAGGGAATTTGACAGGCATGGAGCAATAAATAAAAGGTAATCTGCACACAGATGGTGGCCGGGAAGAAAATAAACATTGCGAGGTTTGAATTTTCTCCACAAGTTTTAACTCTAAGAAGCTGCCGATAATTGCAACATGTAGCGCCAGATCTAAGCTATCCATACATGTCAAAATTACTGAATTTGGTTGATATTTCATGCAATTATGAATGAGTAAAGCAAGTCCATACCCCAGGGAATTTGACAGGCATGGAGCAATAAATAGACGGTAACATGTACACAGATGTTGGCCGGAAAGAAAATAAACATTGCGAGGTTTGAATTTTCTCCACAAGTTTTAACTCTAAGAAGCCGCCGATAATTGCAACATGTAGCGCCAGATCTAAGCTATCCATACATGTCAAAATTACTGAATTTGGTTGATATTTCATGCAATTATGAATGAGTAAAGCAAGTCCATACCCCAGGGAATTTGCATGCATGGAGCAATAAATAGACGGTAACATGTACACAGATGTTGGCCGGAAAGAAAATAAACATTGCGAGGTTTGAATTTTCTCCACAAGTTTTAACTCTAAGAAGCCGCCGATAATTGCAACATGTAGCGCCAGATCTAAGCTATCCATACATGTCAAAATTACTGAATTTGGTTGATATTTCATGCAATTATGAATGAGTAAAGCAAGTCCATACCCCAGGGAATTTGACAGGCATGGAGCAATAAATAAAAGGTAATCTGCACACAGATGGTGGCCGGGAAGAAAATAAACATTGCGAGGTTTGAATTTTCTCCACAAGTGTTAACTCTAAGAAGCCGCCGATAATTGCAACATGTAGCGCCAGATCTAAGCTATCCATACATGTCAAAATTACTGAATTTGGTTGATATTTCATGCAATTATGAATGAGTAAAGCAAGTCCATACCCCAGGGAATTTGACATGCATGGAGCAATAAATAGACGGTAACATGTACACAGATGTTGGCCGGAAAGAAAATAAACATTGCGAGGTTTGAATTTTCTCCACAAGTTTTAACTCTAAGAAGCCGCCGATAATTGCAACATGTAGCGCCAGATCTAAGCTATCCATACATGTCAAAATTACTGAATTTGGTTGATATTTCATGCAATTATGAATGAGTAAAGCAAGTCCATACCCCAAGGAATTTGACATGCATGGAGCAATAAATAGACGGTAATCTGCACACAGATGGTGGCCGGGAAGAAAATAAACATTGCGAGGTTTGAATTTTCTCCACAAGTGTTAACTCTAAGAAGCCGCCGATAATTGCAACATGTAGCGCCAGATCTAAGCTATCCATACATGTCAAAATTACTGAATTTGGTTGATATTTCATGCAATTATGAATGAGTAAAGCAAGTCCATACCCCAGGGAATTTGACATGCATGGAGCAATAAATAGACGGTAACATGTACACAGATGTTGGCCGGAAAGAAAATAAACATTGCGAGGTTTGAATTTTCTCCACAAGTTTTAACTCTAAGAAGCCGCCGATAATTGCAACATGTAGCGCCAGATCTAAGCTATCCATACATGTCAAAATTACTGAATTTGGTTGATATTTCATGCAATTATGAATGAGTAAAGCAAGTCCATACCCCAGGGAATTTGACATGCATGGAGCAATAAATAAAAGGTAATCTGCACACAGATGTTGGCCGGAAAGAAAATAAACATTGCGAGGTTTGAATTTTCTCCACAAGTTTTAACTCTAAGAAGCCGCCGATAATTGCAACATGTAGCGCCAGATCTAAGCTATCCATACATGTCAAAATTACTGAATTTGGTTGATATTTCATGCAATTATGAATGAGTAAAGCAAGTCCATACCCCAGGGAATTTGCATGCATGGAGCAATAAATAGACGGTAACATGTACACAGATGTTGGCCGGAAAGAAAATAAACATTGCGAGGTTTGAATTTTCTCCACAAGTTTTAACTCTAAGAAGCCGCCGATAATTGCAACATGTAGCGCCAGATCTAAGCTATCCATACATGTCAAAATTACTGAATTTGGTTGATATTTCATGCAATTATGAATGAGTAAAGCAAGTCCATACCCCAGGGAATTTGACAGGCATGGAGCAATAAATAAAAGGTAATCTGCACACAGATGGTGGCCGGGAAGAAAATAAACATTGCGAGGTTTGAATTTTCTCCACAAGTGTTAACTCTAAGAAGCCGCCGATAATTGCAACATGTAGCGCCAGATCTAAGCTATCCATACATGTCAAAATTACTGAATTTGGTTGATATTTCATGCAATTATGAATGAGTAAAGCAAGTCCATACCCCAGGGAATTTGACATGCATGGAGCAATAAATAGACGGTAACATGTACACAGATGTTGGCCGGAAAGAAAATAAACATTGCGAGGTTTGAATTTTCTCCACAAGTTTTAACTCTAAGAAGCCGCCGATAATTGCAACATGTAGCGCCAGATCTAAGCTATCCATACATGTCAAAATTACTGAATTTGGTTGATATTTCATGCAATTATGAATGAGTAAAGCAAGTCCATACCCCAAGGAATTTGACATGCATGGAGCAATAAATAGACGGTAATCTGCACACAGATGGTGGCCGGGAAGAAAATAAACATTGCGAGGTTTGAATTTTCTCCACAAGTGTTAACTCTAAGAAGCCGCCGATAATTGCAACATGTAGCGCCAGATCTAAGCTATCCATACATGTCAAAATTACTGAATTTGGTTGATATTTCATGCAATTATGAATGAGTAAAGCAAGTCCATACCCCAGGGAATTTGACATGCATGGAGCAATAAATAGACGGTAACATGTACACAGATGTTGGCCGGAAAGAAAATAAACATTGCGAGGTTTGAATTTTCTCCACAAGTTTTAACTCTAAGAAGCCGCCGATAATTGCAACATGTAGCGCCAGATCTAAGCTATCCATACATGTCAAAATTACTGAATTTGGTTGATATTTCATGCAATTATGAATGAGTAAAGCAAGTCCATACCCCAGGGAATTTGACAGGCATGGAGCAATAAATAAAAGGTAATCTGCACACAGATGGTGGCCGGGAAGAAAATAAACATTGCGAGGTTTGAATTTTCTCCACAAGTTTTAACTCTAAGAAGCTGCCGATAATTGCAACATGTAGCGCCAGATCTAAGCTATCCATACATGTCAAAATTACTGAATTTGGTTGATATTTCATGCAATTATGAATGAGTAAAGCAAGTCCATACCCCAGGGAATTTGACAGGCATGGAGCAATAAATAGACGGTAACATGTACACAGATGTTGGCCGGAAAGAAAATAAACATTGCGAGGTTTGAATTTTCTCCACAAGTTTTAACTCTAAGAAGCCGCCGATAATTGCAACATGTAGCGCCAGATCTAAGCTATCCATACATGTCAAAATTACTGAATTTGGTTGATATTTCATGCAATTATGAATGAGTAAAGCAAGTCCATACCCCAGGGAATTTGACATGCATGGAGCAATAAATAGACGGTAACATGTACACAGATGTTGGCCGGAAAGAAAATAAACATTGCGAGGTTTGAATTTTCTCCACAAGTTTTAACTCTAAGAAGCCGCCGATAATTGCAACATGTAGCGCCAGATCTAAGCTATCCATACATGTCAAAATTACTGAATTTGGTTGATATTTCATGCAATTATGAATGAGTAAAGCAAGTCCATACCCCAGGGAATTTGACAGGCATGGAGCAATAAATAAAAGGTAATCTGCACACAGATGGTGGCCGGGAAGAAAATAAACATTGCGAGGTTTGAATTTTCTCCACAAGTGTTAACTCTAAGAAGCCGCCGATAATTGCAACATGTAGCGCCAGATCTAAGCTATCCATACATGTCAAAATTACTGAATTTGGTTGATATTTCATGCAATTATGAATGAGTAAAGCAAGTCCATACCCCAGGGAATTTGACATGCATGGAGCAATAAATAGACGGTAACATGTACACAGATGTTGGCCGGAAAGAAAATAAACATTGCGAGGTTTGAATTTTCTCCACAAGTTTTAACTCTAAGAAGCCGCCGATAATTGCAACATGTAGCGCCAGATCTAAGCTATCCATACATGTCAAAATTACTGAATTTGGTTGATATTTCATGCAATTATGAATGAGTAAAGCAAGTCCATACCCCAGGGAATTTGACAGGCATGGAGCAATAAATAAAAGGTAATCTGCACACAGATGGTGGCCGGGAAGAAAATAAACATTGCGAGGTTTGAATTTTCTCCACAAGTTTTAACTCTAAGAAGCCGCCGATAATTGCAACATGTAGCGCCAGATCTAAGCTATCCATACATGTCAAAATTACTGAATTTGGTTGATATTTCATGCAATTATGAATGAGTAAAGCAAGTCCATACCCCAGGGAATTTGACAGGCATGGAGCAATAAATAGACGGTAACATGTACACAGATGTTGGCCGGAAAGAAAATAAACATTGCGAGGTTTGAATTTTCTCCACAAGTTTTAACTCTAAGAAGCCGCCGATAATTGCAACATGTAGCGCCAGATCTAAGCTATCCATACATGTCAAAATTACTGAATTTGGTTGATATTTCATGCAATTATGAATGAGTAAAGCAAGTCCATACCCCAAGGAATTTGACATGCATGGAGCAATAAATAGACGGTAATCTGCACACAGATGGTGGCCGGGAAGAAAATAAACATTGCGAGGTTTGAATTTTCTCCACAAGTGTTAACTCTAAGAAGCCGCCGATAATTGCAACATGTAGCGCCAGATCTAAGCTATCCATACATGTCAAAATTACTGAATTTGGTTGATATTTCATGCAATTATGAATGAGTAAAGCAAGTCCATACCCCAGGGAATTTGACATGCATGGAGCAATAAATAGACGGTAACATGTACACAGATGTTGGCCGGAAAGAAAATAAACATTGCGAGGTTTGAATTTTCTCCACAAGTTTTAACTCTAAGAAGCCGCCGATAATTGCAACATGTAGCGCCAGATCTAAGCTATCCATACATGTCAAAATTACTGAATTTGGTTGATATTTCATGCAATTATGAATGAGTAAAGCAAGTCCATACCCCAGGGAATTTGACAGGCATGGAGCAATAAATAAAAGGTAATCTGCACACAGATGGTGGCCGGGAAGAAAATAAACATTGCGAGGTTTGAATTTTCTCCACAAGTGTTAACTCTAAGAAGCCGCCGATAATTGCAACATGTAGCGCCAGATCTAAGCTATCCATACATGTCAAAATTACTGAATTTGGTTGATATTTCATGCAATTATGAATGAGTAAAGCAAGTCCATACCCCAGGGAATTTGACATGCATGGAGCAATAAATAGACGGTAACATGTACACAGATGTTGGCCGGAAAGAAAATAAACATTGCGAGGTTTGAATTTTCTCCACAAGTTTTAACTCTAAGAAGCCGCCGGTAATTGCAACATGTAGCGCCAGATCTAAGCTATCCATACATGTCAAAATTACTGAATTTGGTTGATATTTCATGCAATTATGAATGAGTAAAGCAAGTCCATACCCCAGGGAATTTGACATGCAAGGAGCAATAAATAGACGGTAACATGTACACAGATGTTGGCCGGAAAGAAAATAAACATTGCGAGGTTTGAATTTTCTCCACAAGTTTAAACTCTAAGAAGCCGCCGAAAATTGCAACATGTAGCGCCAGATCTAAGCTATCCATACATGTCAAAATTACTGAATTTGGTTGATATTTCATGCAATTATGAATGAGTAAAGCAAGTCCATACCCCAGGGAATTTGACATGCATGGAGCAATAAATAGACGGTAACATGTACACAGATGTTGGCCGGAAAGAAAATAAACATTGCGAGGTTTGAATTTTCTCCACAAGTTTTAACTCTAAGAAGCCGCCGATAATTGCAACATGTAGCGCCAGATCTAAGCTATCCATACATGTCAAAATTACTGAATTTGGTTGATATTTCATGCAATTATGAATGAGTAAAGCAAGTCCATACCCCAGGGAATTTGACAGGCATGGAGCAATAAATAAAAGGTAATCTGCACACAGATGGTGGCCGGGAAGAAAATAAACATTGCGAGGTTTGAATTTTCTCCACAAGTTTTAACTCTAAGAAGCTGCCGATAATTGCAACATGTAGCGCCAGATCTAAGCTATCCATACATGTCAAAATTACTGAATTTGGTTGATATTTCATGCAATTATGAATGAGTAAAGCAAGTCCATACCCCAGGGAATTTGACAGGCATGGAGCAATAAATAGACGGTAACATGTACACAGATGTTGGCCGGAAAGAAAATAAACATTGCGAGGTTTGAATTTTCTCCACAAGTTTTAACTCTAAGAAGCCGCCGATAATTGCAACATGTAGCGCCAGATCTAAGCTATCCATACATGTCAAAATTACTGAATTTGGTTGATATTTCATGCAATTATGAATGAGTAAAGCAAGTCCATACCCCAGGGAATTTGACATGCATGGAGCAATAAATAGACGGTAACATGTACACAGATGTTGGCCGGAAAGAAAATAAACATTGCGAGGTTTGAATTTTCTCCACAAGTTTTAACTCTAAGAAGCCGCCGATAATTGCAACATGTAGCGCCAGATCTAAGCTATCCATACATGTCAAAATTACTGAATTTGGTTGATATTTCATGCAATTATGAATGAGTAAAGCAAGTCCATACCCCAGGGAATTTGACAGGCATGGAGCAATAAATAAAAGGTAATCTGCACACAGATGGTGGCCGGGAAGAAAATAAACATTGCGAGGTTTGAATTTTCTCCACAAGTGTTAACTCTAAGAAGCCGCCGATAATTGCAACATGTAGCGCCAGATCTAAGCTATCCATACATGTCAAAATTACTGAATTTGGTTGATATTTCATGCAATTATGAATGAGTAAAGCAAGTCCATACCCCAGGGAATTTGACATGCATGGAGCAATAAATAGACGGTAACATGTACACAGATGTTGGCCGGAAAGAAAATAAACATTGCGAGGTTTGAATTTTCTCCACAAGTTTTAACTCTAAGAAGCCGCCGATAATTGCAACATGTAGCGCCAGATCTAAGCTATCCATACATGTCAAAATTACTGAATTTGGTTGATATTTCATGCAATTATGAATGAGTAAAGCAAGTCCATACCCCAGGGAATTTGACAGGCATGGAGCAATAAATAAAAGGTAATCTGCACACAGATGGTGGCCGGGAAGAAAATAAACATTGCGAGGTTTGAATTTTCTCCACAAGTTTTAACTCTAAGAAGCCGCCGATAATTGCAACATGTAGCGCCAGATCTAAGCTATCCATACATGTCAAAATTACTGAATTTGGTTGATATTTCATGCAATTATGAATGAGTAAAGCAAGTCCATACCCCAGGGAATTTGACAGGCATGGAGCAATAAATAGACGGTAACATGTACACAGATGTTGGCCGGAAAGAAAATAAACATTGCGAGGTTTGAATTTTCTCCACAAGTTTTAACTCTAAGAAGCCGCCGATAATTGCAACATGTAGCGCCAGATCTAAGCTATCCATACATGTCAAAATTACTGAATTTGGTTGATATTTCATGCAATTATGAATGAGTAAAGCAAGTCCATACCCCAAGGAATTTGACATGCATGGAGCAATAAATAGACGGTAATCTGCACACAGATGGTGGCCGGGAAGAAAATAAACATTGCGAGGTTTGAATTTTCTCCACAAGTGTTAACTCTAAGAAGCCGCCGATAATTGCAACATGTAGCGCCAGATCTAAGCTATCCATACATGTCAAAATTACTGAATTTGGTTGATATTTCATGCAATTATGAATGAGTAAAGCAAGTCCATACCCCAGGGAATTTGACATGCATGGAGCAATAAATAGACGGTAACATGTACACAGATGTTGGCCGGAAAGAAAATAAACATTGCGAGGTTTGAATTTTCTCCACAAGTTTTAACTCTAAGAAGCCGCCGATAATTGCAACATGTAGCGCCAGATCTAAGCTATCCATACATGTCAAAATTACTGAATTTGGTTGATATTTCATGCAATTATGAATGAGTAAAGCAAGTCCATACCCCAGGGAATTTGACAGGCATGGAGCAATAAATAAAAGGTAATCTGCACACAGATGGTGGCCGGGAAGAAAATAAACATTGCGAGGTTTGAATTTTCTCCACAAGTGTTAACTCTAAGAAGCCGCCGATAATTGCAACATGTAGCGCCAGATCTAAGCTATCCATACATGTCAAAATTACTGAATTTGGTTGATATTTCATGCAATTATGAATGAGTAAAGCAAGTCCATACCCCAGGGAATTTGACATGCATGGAGCAATAAATAGACGGTAACATGTACACAGATGTTGGCCGGAAAGAAAATAAACATTGCGAGGTTTGAATTTTCTCCACAAGTTTTAACTCTAAGAAGCCGCCGGTAATTGCAACATGTAGCGCCAGATCTAAGCTATCCATACATGTCAAAATTACTGAATTTGGTTGATATTTCATGCAATTATGAATGAGTAAAGCAAGTCCATACCCCAGGGAATTTGACATGCAAGGAGCAATAAATAGACGGTAACATGTACACAGATGTTGGCCGGAAAGAAAATAAACATTGCGAGGTTTGAATTTTCTCCACAAGTTTAAACTCTAAGAAGCCGCCGAAAATTGCAACATGTAGCGCCAGATCTAAGCTATCCATACATGTCAAAATTACTGAATTTGGTTGATATTTCATGCAATTATGAATGAGTAAAGCAAGTCCATACCCCAGGGAATTTGACATGCATGGAGCAATAAATAGACGGTAACATGTACACAGATGTTGGCCGGAAAGAAAATAAACATTGCGAGGTTTGAATTTTCTCCACAAGTTTTAACTCTAAGAAGCCGCCGATAATTGCAACATGTAGCGCCAGATCTAAGCTATCCATACATGTCAAAATTACTGAATTTGGTTGATATTTCATGCAATTATGAATGAGTAAAGCAAGTCCATACCCCAGGGAATTTGACATGCATGGAGCAATAAATAAAAGGTAATCTGCACACAGATGGTGGCCGGGAAGAAAATAAACATTGCGAGGTTTGAATTTTCTCCACAAGTGTTAACTCTAAGAAGCCGCCGATAATTGCAACATGTAGCGCCAGATCTAAGCTATCCATACATGTCAAAATTACTGAATTTGGTTGATATTTCATGCAATTATGAATGAGTAAAGCAAGTCCATACCCCAGGGAATTTGACATGCATGGAGCAATAAATAGACGGTAACATGTACACAGATGTTGGCCGGAAAGAAAATAAACATTGCGAGGTTTGAATTTTCTCCACAAGTTTTAACTCTAAGAAGCCGCCGATAATTGCAACATGTAGCGCCAGATCTAAGCTATCCATACATGTCAAAATTACTGAATTTGGTTGATATTTCATGCAATTATGAATGAGTAAAGCAAGTCCATACCCCAGGGAATTTGACAGGCATGGAGCAATAAATAAAAGGTAATCTGCACACAGATGGTGGCCGGGAAGAAAATAAACATTGCGAGGTTTGAATTTTCTCCACAAGTGTTAACTCTAAGAAGCCGCCGATAATTGCAACATGTAGCGCCAGATCTAAGCTATCCATACATGTCAAAATTACTGAATTTGGTTGATATTTCATGCAATTATGAATGAGTAAAGCAAGTCCATACCCCAGGGAATTTGACATGCATGGAGCAATAAATAGACGGTAACATGTACACAGATGTTGGCCGGAAAGAAAATAAACATTGCGAGGTTTGAATTTTCTCCACAAGTTTTAACTCTAAGAAGCCGCCGATAATTGCAACATGTAGCGCCAGATCTAAGCTATCCATACATGTCAAAATTACTGAATTTGGTTGATATTTCATGCAATTATGAATGAGTAAAGCAAGTCCATACCCCAGGGAATTTGACAGGCATGGAGCAATAAATAAAAGGTAATCTGCACACAGATGGTGGCCGGGAAGAAAATAAACATTGCGAGGTTTGAATTTTCTCCACAAGTGTTAACTCTAAGAAGCCGCCGATAATTGCAACATGTAGCGCCAGATCTAAGCTATCCATACATGTCAAAATTACTGAATTTGGTTGATATTTCATGCAATTATGAATGAGTAAAGCAAGTCCATACCCCAGGGAATTTGACATGCATGGAGCAATAAATAGACGGTAACATGTACACAGATGTTGGCCGGAAAGAAAATAAACATTGCGAGGTTTGAATTTTCTCCACAAGTTTTAACTCTAAGAAGCCGCCGATAATTGCAACATGTAGCGCCAGATCTAAGCTATCCATACATGTCAAAATTACTGAATTTGGTTGATATTTCATGCAATTATGAATGAGTAAAGCAAGTCCATACCCCAGGGAATTTGACAGGCATGGAGCAATAAATAAAAGGTAATCTGCACACAGATGGTGGCCGGGAAGAAAATAAACATTGCGAGGTTTGAATTTTCTCCACAAGTGTTAACTCTAAGAAGCCGCCGATAATTGCAACATGTAGCGCCAGATCTAAGCTATCCATACATGTCAAAATTACTGAATTTGGTTGATATTTCATGCAATTATGAATGAGTAAAGCAAGTCCATACCCCAGGGAATTTGACAGGCATGGAGCAATAAATAAAAGGTAATCTGCACACAGATGGTGGCCGGGAAGAAAATAAACATTGCGAGGTTTGAATTTTCTCCACAAGTGTTAACTCTAAGAAGCCGCCGATAATTGCAACATGTAGCGCCAGATCTAAGCTATCCATACATGTCAAAATTACTGAATTTGGTTGATATTTCATGCAATTATGAATGAGTAAAGCAAGTCCATACCCCAGGGAATTTGACATGCATGGAGCAATAAATAGACGGTAACATGTACACAGATGTTGGCCGGAAAGAAAATAAACATTGCGAGGTTTGAATTTTCTCCACAAGTTTTAACTCTAAGAAGCCGCCGGTAATTGCAACATGTAGCGCCAGATCTAAGCTATCCATACATGTCAAAATTACTGAATTTGGTTGATATTTCATGCAATTATGAATGAGTAAAGCAAGTCCATACCCCAGGGAATTTGACATGCAAGGAGCAATAAATAGACGGTAACATGTACACTGATGTTGGCCGGAAAGAAAATAAACATTGCGAGGTTTGAATTTTCTCCACAAGTTTAAACTCTAAGAAGCCGCCGAAAATTGCAACATGTAGCGCCAGATCTAAGCTATCCATACATGTCAAAATTACTGAATTTGGTTGATATTTCATGCAATTATGAATGAGTAAAGCAAGTCCATACCCCAGGGAATTTGACATGCATGGAGCAATAAATAGACGGTAACATGTACACAGATGTTGGCCGGAAAGAAAATAAACATTGCGAGGTTTGAATTTTCTCCACAAGTTTTAACTCTAAGAAGCCGCCGATAATTGCAACATGTAGCGCCAGATCTAAGCTATCCATACATGTCAAAATTACTGAATTTGGTTGATATTTCATGCAATTATGAATGAGTAAAGCAAGTCCATACCCCAGGGAATTTGACATGCATGGAGCAATAAATAAAAGGTAATCTGCACACAGATGGTGGCCGGGAAGAAAATAAACATTGCGAGGTTTGAATTTTCTCCACAAGTGTTAACTCTAAGAAGCCGCCGATAATTGCAACATGTAGCGCCAGATCTAAGCTATCCATACATGTCAAAATTACTGAATTTGGTTGATATTTCATGCAATTATGAATGAGTAAAGCAAGTCCATACCCCAGGGAATTTGACATGCATGGAGCAATAAATAGACGGTAACATGTACACAGATGTTGGCCGGAAAGAAAATAAACATTGCGAGGTTTGAATTTTCTCCACAAGTTTTAACTCTAAGAAGCCGCCGATAATTGCAACATGTAGCGCCAGATCTAAGCTATCCATACATGTCAAAATTACTGAATTTGGTTGATATTTCATGCAATTATGAATGAGTAAAGCAAGTCCATACCCCAGGGAATTTGACAGGCATGGAGCAATAAATAAAAGGTAATCTGCACACAGATGGTGGCCGGGAAGAAAATAAACATTGCGAGGTTTGAATTTTCTCCACAAGTGTTAACTCTAAGAAGCCGCCGATAATTGCAACATGTAGCGCCAGATCTAAGCTATCCATACATGTCAAAATTACTGAATTTGGTTGATATTTCATGCAATTATGAATGAGTAAAGCAAGTCCATACCCCAGGGAATTTGACATGCATGGAGCAATAAATAGACGGTAACATGTACACAGATGTTGGCCGGAAAGAAAATAAACATTGCGAGGTTTGAATTTTCTCCACAAGTTTTAACTCTAAGAAGCCGCCGATAATTGCAACATGTAGCGCCAGATCTAAGCTATCCATACATGTCAAAATTACTGAATTTGGTTGATATTTCATGCAATTATGAATGAGTAAAGCAAGTCCATACCCCAGGGAATTTGACAGGCATGGAGCAATAAATAAAAGGTAATCTGCACACAGATGGTGGCCGGGAAGAAAATAAACATTGCGAGGTTTGAATTTTCTCCACAAGTGTTAACTCTAAGAAGCCGCCGATAATTGCAACATGTAGCGCCAGATCTAAGCTATCCATACATGTCAAAATTACTGAATTTGGTTGATATTTCATGCAATTATGAATGAGTAAAGCAAGTCCATACCCCAGGGAATTTGACATGCATGGAGCAATAAATAGACGGTAACATGTACACAGATGTTGGCCGGAAAGAAAATAAACATTGCGAGGTTTGAATTTTCTCCACAAGTTTTAACTCTAAGAAGCCGCCGATAATTGCAACATGTAGCGCCAGATCTAAGCTATCCATACATGTCAAAATTACTGAATTTGGTTGATATTTCATGCAATTATGAATGAGTAAAGCAAGTCCATACCCCAGGGAATTTGACAGGCATGGAGCAATAAATAAAAGGTAATCTGCACACAGATGGTGGCCGGGAAGAAAATAAACATTGCGAGGTTTGAATTTTCTCCACAAGTGTTAACTCTAAGAAGCCGCCGATAATTGCAACATGTAGCGCCAGATCTAAGCTATCCATACATGTCAAAATTACTGAATTTGGTTGATATTTCATGCAATTATGAATGAGTAAAGCAAGTCCATACCCCAGGGAATTTGACATGCATGGAGCAATAAATAGACGGTAACATGTACACAGATGTTGGCCGGAAAGAAAATAAACATTGCGAGGTTTGAATTTTCTCCACAAGTTTTAACTCTAAGAAGCCGCCGATAATTGCAACATGTAGCGCCAGATCTAAGCTATCCATACATGTCAAAATTACTGAATTTGGTTGATATTTCATGCAATTATGAATGAGTAAAGCAAGTCCATACCCCAGGGAATTTGACAGGCATGGAGCAATAAATAAAAGGTAATCTGCACACAGATGGTGGCCGGGAAGAAAATAAACATTGCGAGGTTTGAATTTTCTCCACAAGTGTTAACTCTAAGAAGCCGCCGATAATTGCAACATGTAGCGCCAGATCTAAGCTATCCATACATGTCAAAATTACTGAATTTGGTTGATATTTCATGCAATTATGAATGAGTAAAGCAAGTCCATACCCCAGGGAATTTGACATGCATGGAGCAATAAATAGACGGTAACATGTACACTGATGTTGGCCGGAAAGAAAATAAACATTGCGAGGTTTGAATTTTCTCCACAAGTTTTAACTCTAAGAAGCCGCCGATAATTGCAACATGTAGCGCCAGATCTAAGCTATCCATACATGTCAAAATTACTGAATTTGGTTGATATTTCATGCAATTATGAATGAGTAAAGCAAGTCCATACCCCAGGGAATTTGACATGCATGGAGCAATAAATAGACGGTAACATGTACACAGATGTTGGCCGGAAAGAAAATAAACATTGCGAGGTTTGAATTTTCTCCACAAGTTTTAACTCTAAGAAGCCGCCGATAATTGCAACATGTAGCGCCAGATCTAAGCTATCCATACATGTCAAAATTACTGAATTTGGTTGATATTTCATGCAATTATGAATGAGTAAAGCAAGTCCATACCCCAGGGAATTTGACAGGCATGGAGCAATAAATAAAAGGTAATCTGCACACAGATGGTGGCCGGGAAGAAAATAAACATTGCGAGGTTTGAATTTTCTCCACAAGTGTTAACTCTAAGAAGCCGCCGATAATTGCAACATGTAGCGCCAGATCTAAGCTATCCATACATGTCAAAATTACTGAATTTGGTTGATATTTCATGCAATTATGAATGAGTAAAGCAAGTCCATACCCCAGGGAATTTGACATGCATGGAGCAATAAATAAAAGGTAATCTGCACACAGATGGTGGCCGGGAAGAAAATAAACATTGCGAGGTTTGAATTTTCTCCACAAGTTTTAACTCTAAGAAGCCGCCGATAATTGCAACATGTAGCGCCAGATCTAAGCTATCCATACATGTCAAAATTACTGAATTTGGTTGATATTTCATGCAATTATGAATGAGTAAAGCAAGTCCATACCCCAGGGAATTTGACATGCATGGAGCAATAAATAGACGGTAACATGTACACAGATGTTGGCCGGAAAGAAAATAAACATTGCGAGGTTTGAATTTTCTCCACAAGTTTTAACTCTAAGAAGCCGCCGATAATTGCAACATGTAGCGCCAGATCTAAGCTATCCATACATGTCAAAATTACTGAATTTGGTTGATATTTCATGCAATTATGAATGAGTAAAGCAAGTCCATACCCCAGGGAATTTGACAGGCATGGAGCAATAAATAAAAGGTAATCTGCACACAGATGGTGGCCGGGAAGAAAATAAACATTGCGAGGTTTGAATTTTCTCCACAAGTGTTAACTCTAAGAAGCCGCCGATAATTGCAACATGTAGCGCCAGATCTAAGCTATCCATACATGTCAAAATTACTGAATTTGGTTGATATTTCATGCAATTATGAATGAGTAAAGCAAGTCCATACCCCAGGGAATTTGACATGCATGGAGCAATAAATAGACGGTAACATGTACACAGATGTTGGCCGGAAAGAAAATAAACATTGCGAGGTTTGAATTTTCTCCACAAGTTTTAACTCTAAGAAGCCGCCGATAATTGCAACATGTAGCGCCAGATCTAAGCTATCCATACATGTCAAAATTACTGAATTTGGTTGATATTTCATGCAATTATGAATGAGTAAAGCAAGTCCATACCCCAGGGAATTTGACAGGCATGGAGCAATAAATAAAAGGTAATCTGCACACAGATGGTGGCCGGGAAGAAAATAAACATTGCGAGGTTTGAATTTTCTCCACAAGTGTTAACTCTAAGAAGCCGCCGATAATTGCAACATGTAGCGCCAGATCTAAGCTATCCATACATGTCAAAATTACTGAATTTGGTTGATATTTCATGCAATTATGAATGAGTAAAGCAAGTCCATACCCCAGGGAATTTGACATGCATGGAGCAATAAATAGACGGTAACATGTACACAGATGTTGGCCGGAAAGAAAATAAACATTGCGAGGTTTGAATTTTCTCCACAAGTTTTAACTCTAAGAAGCCGCCGATAATTGCAACATGTAGCGCCAGATCTAAGCTATCCATACATGTCAAAATTACTGAATTTGGTTGATATTTCATGCAATTATGAATGAGTAAAGCAAGTCCATACCCCAGGGAATTTGACATGCATGGAGCAATAAATAGACGGTAACATGTACACAGATGTTGGCCGGAAAGAAAATAAACATTGCGAGGTTTGAATTTTCTCCACAAGTTTTAACTCTAAGAAGCCGCCGATAATTGCAACATGTAGCGCCAGATCTAAGCTATCCATACATGTCAAAATTACTGAATTTGGTTGATATTTCATGCAATTATGAATGAGTAAAGCAAGTCCATACCCCAGGGAATTTGACATGCATGGAGCAATAAATAGACGGTAACATGTACACAGATGTTGGCCGGAAAGAAAATAAACATTGCGAGGTTTGAATTTTCTCCACAAGTTTTAACTCTAAGAAGCCGCCGATAATTGCAACATGTAGCGCCAGATCTAAGCTATCCATACATGTCAAAATTACTGAATTTGGTTGATATTTCATGCAATTATGAATGAGTAAAGCAAGTCCATACCCCAGGGAATTTGACAGGCATGGAGCAATAAATAAAAGGTAATCTGCACACAGATGGTGGCCGGGAAGAAAATAAACATTGCGAGGTTTGAATTTTCTCCACAAGTGTTAACTCTAAGAAGCCGCCGATAATTGCAACATGTAGCGCCAGATCTAAGCTATCCATACATGTCAAAATTACTGAATTTGGTTGATATTTCATGCAATTATGAATGAGTAAAGCAAGTCCATACCCCAGGGAATTTGACATGCATGGAGCAATAAATAGACGGTAACATGTACACAGATGTTGGCCGGAAAGAAAATAAACTTTGCGAGGTTTGAATTTTCTCCACAAGTTTTAACTCTAAGAAGCCGCCGATAATTGCAACATGTAGCGCCAGATCTAAGCTATCCATACATGTCAAAATTACTGAATTTGGTTGATATTTCATGCAATTATGAATGAGTAAAGCAAGTCCATACCCCAGGGAATTTGACATGCATGGAGCAATAAATAAAAGGTAATCTGCACACAGATGGTGGCCGGGAAGAAAATAAACATTGCGAGGTTTGAATTTTCTCCACAAGTGTTAACTCTAAGAAGCCGCCGATAATTGCAACATGTAGCGCCAGATCTAAGCTATCCATACATGTCAAAATTACTGAATTTGGTTGATATTTCATGCAATTATGAATGAGTAAAGCAAGTCCATACCCCAGGGAATTTGACATGCATGGAGCAATAAATAGACGGTAACATGTACACAGATGTTGGCCGGAAAGAAAATAAACATTGCGAGGTTTGAATTTTCTCCACAAGTGTTAACTCTAAGAAGCCGCCGATAATTGCAACATGTAGCGCCAGATCTAAGCTATCCATACATGTCAAAATTACTGAATTTGGTTGATATTTCATGCAATTATGAATGAGTAAAGCAAGTCCATACCCCAGGGAATTTGACATGCATGGAGCAATAAATAGACGGTAACATGTACACAGATGTTGGCCGGAAAGAAAATAAACATTGCGAGGTTTGAATTTTCTCCACAAGTTTTAACTCTAAGAAGCCGCCGATAATTGCAACATGTAGCGCCAGATCTAAGCTATCCATACATGTCAAAATTACTGAATTTGGTTGATATTTCATGCAATTATGAATGAGTAAAGCAAGTCCATACCCCAGGGAATTTGACATGCATGGAGCAATAAATAAAAGGTAATCTGCACACAGATGGTGGCCGGGAAGAAAATAAACATTGCGAGGTTTGAATTTTCTCCACAAGTGTTAACTCTAAGAAGCCGCCGATAATTGCAACATGTAGCGCCAGATCTAAGCTATCCATACATGTCAAAATTACTGAATTTGGTTGATATTTCATGCAATTATGAATGAGTAAAGCAAGTCCATACCCCAGGGAATTTGACATGCATGGAGCAATAAATAGACGGTAACATGTACACAGATGTTGGCCGGAAAGAAAATAAACATTGCGAGGTTTGAATTTTCTCCACAAGTTTTAACTCTAAGAAGCCGCCGATAATTGCAACATGTAGCGCCAGATCTAAGCTATCCATACATGTCAAAATTACTGAATTTGGTTGATATTTCATGCAATTATGAATGAGTAAAGCAAGTCCATACCCCAGGGAATTTGACAGGCATGGAGCAATAAATAAAAGGTAATCTGCACACAGATGGTGGCCGGGAAGAAAATAAACATTGCGAGGTTTGAATTTTCTCCACAAGTGTTAACTCTAAGAAGCCGCCGATAATTGCAACATGTAGCGCCAGATCTAAGCTATCCATACATGTCAAAATTACTGAATTTGGTTGATATTTCATGCAATTATGAATGAGTAAAGCAAGTCCATACCCCAGGGAATTTGACATGCATGGAGCAATAAATAGACGGTAACATGTACACAGATGTTGGCCGGAAAGAAAATAAACATTGCGAGGTTTGAATTTTCTCCACAAGTGTTAACTCTAAGAAGCCGCCGATAATTGCAACATGTAGCGCCAGATCTAAGCTATCCATACATGTCAAAATTACTGAATTTGGTTGATATTTCATGCAATTATGAATGAGTAAAGCAAGTCCATACCCCAGGGAATTTGACATGCATGGAGCAATAAATAGACGGTAACATGTACACAGATGTTGGCCGGAAAGAAAATAAACATTGCGAGGTTTGAATTTTCTCCACAAGTTTTAACTCTAAGAAGCCGCCGATAATTGCAACATGTAGCGCCAGATCTAAGCTATCCATACATGTCAAAATTACTGAATTTGGTTGATATTTCATGCAATTATGAATGAGTAAAGCAAGTCCATACCCCAGGGAATTTGACAGGCATGGAGCAATAAATAGACGGTAACATGTACACAGATGTTGGCCGGAAAGAAAATAAACATTGCGAGGTTTGAATTTTCTCCACAAGTTTTAACTCTAAGAAGCCGCCGATAATTGCAACATGTAGCGCCAGATCTAAGCTATCCATACATGTCAAAATTACTGAATTTGGTTGATATTTCATGCAATTATGAATGAGTAAAGCAAGTCCATACCCCAGGGAATTTGACATGCATGGAGCAATAAATAGACGGTAACATGTACACAGATGTTGGCCGGAAAGAAAATAAACATTGCGAGGTTTGAATTTTCTCCACAAGTTTTAACTCTAAGAAGCCGCCGATAATTGCAACATGTAGCGCCAGATCTAAGCTATCCATACATGTCAAAATTACTGAATTTGGTTGATATTTCATGCAATTATGAATGAGTAAAGCAAGTCCATACCCCAGGGAATTTGACAGGCATGGAGCAATAAATAAAAGGTAATCTGCACACAGATGGTGGCCGGGAAGAAAATAAACATTGCGAGGTTTGAATTTTCTCCACAAGTGTTAACTCTAAGAAGCCGCCGATAATTGCAACATGTAGCGCCAGATCTAAGCTATCCATACATGTCAAAATTACTGAATTTGGTTGATATTTCATGCAATTATGAATGAGTAAAGCAAGTCCATACCCCAGGGAATTTGACATGCATGGAGCAATAAATAGACGGTAACATGTACACAGATGTTGGCCGGAAAGAAAATAAACTTTGCGAGGTTTGAATTTTCTCCACAAGTTTTAACTCTAAGAAGCCGCCGATAATTGCAACATGTAGCGCCAGATCTAAGCTATCCATACATGTCAAAATTACTGAATTTGGTTGATATCTCATGCAATTATGAATGAGTAAAGCAAGTCCATACCCCAGGGAATTTGACAGGCATGGAGCAATAAATAAAAGGTAATCTGCACACAGATGGTGGCCGGGAAGAAAATAAACATTGCGAGGTTTGAATTTTCTCCACAAGTGTTAACTCTAAGAAGCCGCCGATAATTGCAACATGTAGCGCCAGATCTAAGCTATCCATACATGTCAAAATTACTGAATTTGGTTGATATTTCATGCAATTATGAATGAGTAAAGCAAGTCCATACCCCAGGGAATTTGACATGCATGGAGCAATAAATAGACGGTAACATGTACACAGATGTTGGCCGGAAAGAAAATAAACATTGCGAGGTTTGAATTTTCTCCACAAGTGTTAACTCTAAGAAGCCGCCGATAATTGCAACATGTAGCGCCAGATCTAAGCTATCCATACATGTCAAAATTACTGAATTTGGTTGATATTTCATGCAATTATGAATGAGTAAAGCAAGTCCATACCCCAGGGAATTTGACAGGCATGGAGCAATAAATAGACGGTAACATGTACACAGATGTTGGCCGGAAAGAAAATAAACATTGCGAGGTTTGAATTTTCTCCACAAGTTTTAACTCTAAGAAGCCGCCGATAATTGCAACATGTAGCGCCAGATCTAAGCTATCCATACATGTCAAAATTACTGAATTTGGTTGATATTTCATGCAATTATGAATGAGTAAAGCAAGTCCATACCCCAGGGAATTTGACATGCATGGAGCAATAAATAAAAGGTAATCTGCACACAGATGGTGGCCGGGAAGAAAATAAACATTGCGAGGTTTGAATTTTCTCCACAAGTGTTAACTCTAAGAAGCCGCCGATAATTGCAACATGTAGCGCCAGATCTAAGCTATCCATACATGTCAAAATTACTGAATTTGGTTGATATTTCATGCAATTATGAATGAGTAAAGCAAGTCCATACCCCAGGGAATTTGACATGCATGGAGCAATAAATAGACGGTAACATGTACACAGATGTTGGCCGGAAAGAAAATAAACATTGCGAGGTTTGAATTTTCTCCACAAGTTTTAACTCTAAGAAGCCGCCGATAATTGCAACATGTAGCGCCAGATCTAAGCTATCCATACATGTCAAAATTACTGAATTTGGTTGATATTTCATGCAATTATGAATGAGTAAAGCAAGTCCATACCCCAGGGAATTTGACAGGCATGGAGCAATAAATAAAAGGTAATCTGCACACAGATGGTGGCCGGGAAGAAAATAAACATTGCGAGGTTTGAATTTTCTCCACAAGTGTTAACTCTAAGAAGCCGCCGATAATTGCAACATGTAGCGCCAGATCTAAGCTATCCATACATGTCAAAATTACTGAATTTGGTTGATATTTCATGCAATTATGAATGAGTAAAGCAAGTCCATACCCCAGGGAATTTGACATGCATGGAGCAATAAATAGACGGTAACATGTACACAGATGTTGGCCGGAAAGAAAATAAACATTGCGAGGTTTGAATTTTCTCCACAAGTTTTAACTCTAAGAAGCCGCCGATAATTGCAACATGTAGCGCCAGATCTAAGCTATCCATACATGTCAAAATTACTGAATTTGGTTGATATTTCATGCAATTATGAATGAGTAAAGCAAGTCCATACCCCAGGGAATTTGACATGCATGGAGCAATAAATAGACGGTAACATGTACACAGATGTTGGCCGGAAAGAAAATAAACATTGCGAGGTTTGAATTTTCTCCACAAGTTTTAACTCTAAGAAGCCGCCGATAATTGCAACATGTAGCGCCAGATCTAAGCTATCCATACATGTCAAAATTACTGAATTTGGTTGATATTTCATGCAATTATGAATGAGTAAAGCAAGTCCATACCCCAGGGAATTTGACAGGCATGGAGCAATAAATAAAAGGTAATCTGCACACAGATGGTGGCCGGGAAGAAAATAAACATTGCGAGGTTTGAATTTTCTCCACAAGTGTTAACTCTAAGAAGCCGCCGATAATTGCAACATGTAGCGCCAGATCTAAGCTATCCATACATGTCAAAATTACTGAATTTGGTTGATATTTCATGCAATTATGAATGAGTAAAGCAAGTCCATACCCCAGGGAATTTGACATGCATGGAGCAATAAATAAAAGGTAATCTGCACACAGATGGTGGCCGGGAAGAAAATAAACATTGCGAGGTTTGAATTTTCTCCACAAGTTTTAACTCTAAGAAGCCGCCGATAATTGCAACATGTAGCGCCAGATCTAAGCTATCCATACATGTCAAAATTACTGAATTTGGTTGATATTTCATGCAATTATGAATGAGTAAAGCAAGTCCATACCCCAGGGAATTTGACATGCATGGAGCAATAAATAGACGGTAACATGTACACAGATGTTGGCCGGAAAGAAAATAAACATTGCGAGGTTTGAATTTTCTCCACAAGTTTTAACTCTAAGAAGCCGCCGATAATTGCAACATGTAGCGCCAGATCTAAGCTATCCATACATGTCAAAATTACTGAATTTGGTTGATATTTCATGCAATTATGAATGAGTAAAGCAAGTCCATACCCCAGGGAATTTGACAGGCATGGAGCAATAAATAAAAGGTAATCTGCACACAGATGGTGGCCGGGAAGAAAATAAACATTGCGAGGTTTGAATTTTCTCCACAAGTGTTAACTCTAAGAAGCCGCCGATAATTGCAACATGTAGCGCCAGATCTAAGCTATCCATACATGTCAAAATTACTGAATTTGGTTGATATTTCATGCAATTATGAATGAGTAAAGCAAGTCCATACCCCAGGGAATTTGACATGCATGGAGCAATAAATAGACGGTAACATGTACACAGATGTTGGCCGGAAAGAAAATAAACATTGCGAGGTTTGAATTTTCTCCACAAGTTTTAACTCTAAGAAGCCGCCGATAATTGCAACATGTAGCGCCAGATCTAAGCTATCCATACATGTCAAAATTACTGAATTTGGTTGATATTTCATGCAATTATGAATGAGTAAAGCAAGTCCATACCCCAGGGAATTTGACAGGCATGGAGCAATAAATAAAAGGTAATCTGCACACAGATGGTGGCCGGGAAGAAAATAAACATTGCGAGGTTTGAATTTTCTCCACAAGTGTTAACTCTAAGAAGCCGCCGATAATTGCAACATGTAGCGCCAGATCTAAGCTATCCATACATGTCAAAATTACTGAATTTGGTTGATATTTCATGCAATTATGAATGAGTAAAGCAAGTCCATACCCCAGGGAATTTGACATGCATGGAGCAATAAATAGACGGTAACATGTACACAGATGTTGGCCGGAAAGAAAATAAACATTGCGAGGTTTGAATTTTCTCCACACGTTTTAACTCTAAGAAGCCGCCGATAATTGCAACATGTAGCGCCAGATCTAAGCTATCCATACATGTCAAAATTACTGAATTTGGTTGATATTTCATGCAATTATGAATGAGTAAAGCAAGTCCATACCCCAGGGAATTTGACATGCATGGAGCAATAAATAGACGGTAACATGTACACAGATGTTGGCCGGAAAGAAAATAAACATTGCGAGGTTTGAATTTTCTCCACAAGTTTTAACTCTAAGAAGCCGCCGATAATTGCAACATGTAGCGCCAGATCTAAGCTATCCATACATGTCAAAATTACTGAATTTGGTTGATATTTCATGCAATTATGAATGAGTAAAGCAAGTCCATACCCCAGGGAATTTGACAGGCATGGAGCAATAAATAAAAGGTAATCTGCACACAGATGGTGGCCGGGAAGAAAATAAACATTGCGAGGTTTGAATTTTCTCCACAAGTGTTAACTCTAAGAAGCCGCCGATAATTGCAACATGTAGCGCCAGATCTAAGCTATCCATACATGTCAAAATTACTGAATTTGGTTGATATTTCATGCAATTATGAATGAGTAAAGCAAGTCCATACCCCAGGGAATTTGACATGCATGGAGCAATAAATAGACGGTAACATGTACACAGATGTTGGCCGGAAAGAAAATAAACATTGCGAGGTTTGAATTTTCTCCACAAGTGTTAACTCTAAGAAGCCGCCGATAATTGCAACATGTAGCGCCAGATCTAAGCTATCCATACATGTCAAAATTACTGAATTTGGTTGATATTTCATGCAATTATGAATGAGTAAAGCAAGTCCATACCCCAGGGAATTTGACATGCATGGAGCAATAAATAGACGGTAACATGTACACAGATGTTGGCCGGAAAGAAAATAAACATTGCGAGGTTTGAATTTTCTCCACAAGTTTTAACTCTAAGAAGCCGCCGATAATTGCAACATGTAGCGCCAGATCTAAGCTATCCATACATGTCAAAATTACTGAATTTGGTTGATATTTCATGCAATTATGAATGAGTAAAGCAAGTCCATACCCCAGGGAATTTGACATGCATGGAGCAATAAATAAAAGGTAATCTGCACACAGATGGTGGCCGGGAAGAAAATAAACATTGCGAGGTTTGAATTTTCTCCACAAGTTTTAACTCTAAGAAGCCGCCGATAATTGCAACATGTAGCGCCAGATCTAAGCTATCCATACATGTCAAAATTACTGAATTTGGTTGATATTTCATGCAATTATGAATGAGTAAAGCAAGTCCATACCCCAGGGAATTTGACATGCATGGAGCAATAAATAGACGGTAACATGTACACAGATGTTGGCCGGAAAGAAAATAAACATTGCGAGGTTTGAATTTTCTCCACAAGTTTTAACTCTAAGAAGCCGCCGATAATTGCAACATGTAGCGCCAGATCTAAGCTATCCATACATGTCAAAATTACTGAATTTGGTTGATATTTCATGCAATTATGAATGAGTAAAGCAAGTCCATACCCCAGGGAATTTGACAGGCATGGAGCAATAAATAAAAGGTAATCTGCACACAGATGGTGGCCGGGAAGAAAATAAACATTGCGAGGTTTGAATTTTCTCCACAAGTGTTAACTCTAAGAAGCCGCCGATAATTGCAACATGTAGCGCCAGATCTAAGCTATCCATACATGTCAAAATTACTGAATTTGGTTGATATTTCATGCAATTATGAATGAGTAAAGCAAGTCCATAGCCCAGGGAATTTGACATGCATGGAGCAATAAATAGACGGTAACATGTACACAGATGTTGGCCGGAAAGAAAATAAACATTGCGAGGTTTGAATTTTCTCCACAAGTTTTAACTCTAAGAAGCCGCCGATAATTGCAACATGTAGCGCCAGATCTTAGCTATCCATACATGTCAAAATTACTGAATTTGGTTGATATTTCATGCAATTATGAATGAGTAAAGCAAGTCCATACCCCAGGGAATTTGACATGCATGGAGCAATAAATAAAAGGTAATCTGCACACAGATGGTGGCCGGGAAGAAAATAAACATTGCGAGGTTTGAATTTTCTCCACAAGTTTTAACTCTAAGAAGCCGCCGATAATTGCAACATGTAGCGCCAGATCTAAGCTATCCATACATGTCAAAATTACTGAATTTGGTTGATATTTCATGCAATTATGAATGAGTAAAGCAAGTCCATACACCAGGGAATTTGACAGGCATGGAGCAATAAATAGACGGTAACATGTACACAGATGTTGGCCGGAAAGAAAATAAACATTGCGAGGTTTGAATTTTCTCCACAAGTGTTAACTCTAAGAAGCCGCCGATAATTGCAACATGTAGCGCCAGATCTAAGCTATCCATACATGTCAAAATTACTGAATTTGGTTGATATTTCATGCAATTATGAATGAGTAAAGCAAGTCCATACCCCAGGGAATTTGACATGCATGGAGCAATAAATAGACGGTAACATGTACACAGATGTTGGCCGGAAAGAAAATAAACATTGCGAGGTTTGAATTTTCTCCACAAGTTTTAACTCTAAGAAGCCGCCGATAATTGCAACATGTAGCGCCAGATCTAAGCTATCCATACATGTCAAAATTACTGAATTTGGTTGATATTTCATGCAATTATGAATGAGTAAAGCAAGTCCATACCCCAGGGAATTTGACATGCATGGAGCAATAAATAAAAGGTAATCTGCACACAGATGGTGGCCGGGAAGAAAATAAACATTGCGAGGTTTGAATTTTCTCCACAAGTTTTAACTCTAAGAAGCCGCCGATAATTGCAACATGTAGCGCCAGATCTAAGCTATCCATACATGTCAAAATTACTGAATTTGGTTGATATTTCATGCAATTATGAATGAGTAAAGCAAGTCCATACCCCAGGGAATTTGACATGCATGGAGCAATAAATAGACGGTAACATGTACACAGATGTTGGCCGGAAAGAAAATAAACATTGCGAGGTTTGAATTTTCTCCACAAGTTTTAACTCTAAGAAGCCGCCGATAATTGCAACATGTAGCGCCAGATCTAAGCTATCCATACATGTCAAAATTACTGAATTTGGTTGATATTTCATGCAATTATGAATGAGTAAAGCAAGTCCATACCCCAGGGAATTTGACAGGCATGGAGCAATAAATAAAAGGTAATCTGCACACAGATGGTGGCCGGGAAGAAAATAAACATTGCGAGGTTTGAATTTTCTCCACAAGTGTTAACTCTAAGAAGCCGCCGATAATTGCAACATGTAGCGCCAGATCTAAGCTATCCATACATGTCAAAATTACTGAATTTGGTTGATATTTCATGCAATTATGAATGAGTAAAGCAAGTCCATAGCCCAGGGAATTTGACATGCATGGAGCAATAAATAGACGGTAACATGTACACAGATGTTGGCCGGAAAGAAAATAAACATTGCGAGGTTTGAATTTTCTCCACAAGTTTTAACTCTAAGAAGCCGCCGATAATTGCAACATGTAGCGCCAGATCTTAGCTATCCATACATGTCAAAATTACTGAATTTGGTTGATATTTCATGCAATTATGAATGAGTAAAGCAAGTCCATACCCCAGGGAATTTGACATGCATGGAGCAATAAATAAAAGGTAATCTGCACACAGATGGTGGCCGGGAAGAAAATAAACATTGCGAGGTTTGAATTTTCTCCACAAGTTTTAACTCTAAGAAGCCGCCGATAATTGCAACATGTAGCGCCAGATCTAAGCTATCCATACATGTCAAAATTACTGAATTTGGTTGATATTTCATGCAATTATGAATGAGTAAAGCAAGTCCATACCCCAGGGAATTTGACAGGCATGGAGCAATAAATAAAAGGTAATCTGCACACAGATGGTGGCCGGGAAGAAAATAAACATTGCGAGGTTTGAATTTTCTCCACAAGTGTTAACTCTAAGAAGCCGCCGATAATTGCAACATGTAGCGCCAGATCTAAGCTATCCATACATGTCAAAATTACTGAATTTGGTTGATATTTCATGCAATTATGAATGAGTAAAGCAAGTCCATACCCCAGGGAATTTGACATGCATGGAGCAATAAATAGACGGTAACATGTACACAGATGTTGGCCGGAAAGAAAATAAACATTGCGAGGTTTGAATTTTCTCCACAAGTTTTAACTCTAAGAAGCCGCCGATAATTGCAACATGTAGCGCCAGATCTAAGCTATCCATACATGTCAAAATTACTGAATTTGGTTGATATTTCATGCAATTATGAATGAGTAAAGCAAGTCCATACCCCAGGGAATTTGACAGGCATGGAGCAATAAATAAAAGGTAATCTGCACACAGATGGTGGCCGGGAAGAAAATAAACATTGCGAGGTTTGAATTTTCTCCACAAGTGTTAACTCTAAGAAGCCGCCGATAATTGCAACATGTAGCGCCAGATCTAAGCTATCCATACATGTCAAAATTACTGAATTTGGTTGATATTTCATGCAATTATGAATGAGTAAAGCAAGTCCATACCCCAGGGAATTTGACATGCATGGAGCAATAAATAGACGGTAACATGTACACAGATGTTGGCCGGAAAGAAAATAAACATTGCGAGGTTTGAATTTTCTCCACAAGTTTTAACTCTAAGAAGCCGCCGATAATTGCAACATGTAGCGCCAGATCTAAGCTATCCATACATGTCAAAATTACTGAATTTGGTTGATATTTCATGCAATTATGAATGAGTAAAGCAAGTCCATACCCCAGGGAATTTGACAGGCATGGAGCAATAAATAAAAGGTAATCTGCACACAGATGGTGGCCGGGAAGAAAATAAACATTGCGAGGTTTGAATTTTCTCCACAAGTGTTAACTCTAAGAAGCCGCCGATAATTGCAACATGTAGCGCCAGATCTAAGCTATCCATACATGTCAAAATTACTGAATTTGGTTGATATTTCATGCAATTATGAATGAGTAAAGCAAGTCCATACCCCAGGGAATTTGACATGCATGGAGCAATAAATAGACGGTAACATGTACACAGATGTTGGCCGGAAAGAAAATAAACATTGCGAGGTTTGAATTTTCTCCACAAGTTTAAACTCTAAGAAGCCGCCGAAAATTGCAACATGTAGCGCCAGATCTAAGCTATCCATACATGTCAAAATTACTGAATTTGGTTGATATTTCATGCAATTATGAATGAGTAAAGCAAGTCCATACCCCAGGGAATTTGACATGCATGGAGCAATAAATAGACGGTAACATGTACACAGATGTTGGCCGGAAAGAAAATAAACATTGCGAGGTTTGAATTTTCTCCACAAGTTTTAACTCTAAGAAGCCGCCGATAATTGCAACATGTAGCGCCAGATCTAAGCTATCCATACATGTCAAAATTACTGAATTTGGTTGATATTTCATGCAATTATGAATGAGTAAAGCAAGTCCATACCCCAGGGAATTTGACATGCATGGAGCAATAAATAGACGGTAACATGTACACAGATGTTGGCCGGAAAGAAAATAAACATTGCGAGGTTTGAATTTTCTCCACAAGTTTTAACTCTAAGAAGCCGCCGATAATTGCAACATGTAGCGCCAGATCTAAGCTATCCATACATGTCAAAATTACTGAATTTGGTTGATATTTCATGCAATTATGAATGAGTAAAGCAAGTCCATACCCCAGGGAATTTGACAGGCATGGAGCAATAAATAAAAGGTAATCTGCACACAGATGGTGGCCGGGAAGAAAATAAACATTGCGAGGTTTGAATTTTCTCCACAAGTGTTAACTCTAAGAAGCCGCCGATAATTGCAACATGTAGCGCCAGATCTAAGCTATCCATACATGTCAAAATTACTGAATTTGGTTGATATTTCATGCAATTATGAATGAGTAAAGCAAGTCCATACCCCAGGGAATTTGACATGCATGGAGCAATAAATAGACGGTAACATGTACACAGATGTTGGCCGGAAAGAAAATAAACATTGCGAGGTTTGAATTTTCTCCACAAGTTTAAACTCTAAGAAGCCGCCGAAAATTGCAACATGTAGCGCCAGATCTAAGCTATCCATACATGTCAAAATTACTGAATTTGGTTGATATTTCATGCAATTATGAATGAGTAAAGCAAGTCCATACCCCAGGGAATTTGACATGCATGGAGCAATAAATAGACGGTAACATGTACACAGATGTTGGCCGGAAAGAAAATAAACATTGCGAGGTTTGAATTTTCTCCACAAGTTTTAACTCTAAGAAGCCGCCGATAATTGCAACATGTAGCGCCAGATCTAAGCTATCCATACATGTCAAAATTACTGAATTTGGTTGATATTTCATGCAATTATGAATGAGTAAAGCAAGTCCATACCCCAGGGAATTTGACATGCATGGAGCAATAAATAGACGGTAACATGTACACAGATGTTGGCCGGAAAGAAAATAAACATTGCGAGGTTTGAATTTTCTCCACAAATTTTAACTCTAAGAAGCCGCCGATAATTGCAACATGTAGCGCCAGATCTACGCTATCCATACATGTCAAAATTACTGAATTTGGTTGATATTTCATGCAATTATGAATGAGTAAAGCAAGTCCATACCCCAGGGAATTTGACAGGCATGGAGCAATAAATAAAAGGTAATCTGCACACAGATGGTGGCCGGGAAGAAAATAAACATTGCGAGGTTTGAATTTTCTCCACAAGTGTTAACTCTAAGAAGCCGCCGATAATTGCAACATGTAGCGCCAGATCTAAGCTATCCATACATGTCAAAATTACTGAATTTGGTTGATATTTCATGCAATTATGAATGAGTAAAGCAAGTCCATACCCCAGGGAATTTGACATGCATGGAGCAATAAATAGACGGTAACATGTACACAGATGTTGGCCGGAAAGAAAATAAACATTGCGAGGTTTGAATTTTCTCCACAAGTTTAAACTCTAAGAAGCCGCCGAAAATTGCAACATGTAGCGCCAGATCTAAGCTATCCATACATGTCAAAATTACTGAATTTGGTTGATATTTCATGCAATTATGAATGAGTAAAGCAAGTCCATACCCCAGGGAATTTGACATGCATGGAGCAATAAATAGACGGTAACATGTACACAGATGTTGGCCGGAAAGAAAATAAACATTGCGAGGTTTGAATTTTCTCCACAAGTTTTAACTCTAAGAAGCCGCCGATAATTGCAACATGTAGCGCCAGATCTAAGCTATCCATACATGTCAAAATTACTGAATTTGGTTGATATTTCATGCAATTATGAATGAGTAAAGCAAGTCCATACCCCAGGGAATTTGACATGCATGGAGCAATAAATAGACGGTAACATGTACACAGATGTTGGCCGGAAAGAAAATAAACATTGCGAGGTTTGAATTTTCTCCACAAGTTTTAACTCTAAGAAGCCGCCGATAATTGCAACATGTAGCGCCAGATCTAAGCTATCCATACATGTCAAAATTACTGAATTTGGTTGATATTTCATGCAATTATGAATGAGTAAAGCAAGTCCATACCCCAGGGAATTTGACAGGCATGGAGCAATAAATAAAAGGTAATCTGCACACAGATGGTGGCCGGGAAGAAAATAAACATTGCGAGGTTTGAATTTTCTCCACAAGTGTTAACTCTAAGAAGCCGCCGATAATTGCAACATGTAGCGCCAGATCTAAGCTATCCATACATGTCAAAATTACTGAATTTGGTTGATATTTCATGCAATTATGAATGAGTAAAGCAAGTCCATACCCCAGGGAATTTGACATGCATGGAGCAATAAATAGACGGTAACATGTACACAGATGTTGGCCGGAAAGAAAATAAACATTGCGAGGTTTGAATTTTCTCCACAAGTTTAAACTCTAAGAAGCCGCCGAAAATTGCAACATGTAGCGCCAGATCTAAGCTATCCATACATGTCAAAATTACTGAATTTGGTTGATATTTCATGCAATTATGAATGAGTAAAGCAAGTCCATACCCCAGGGAATTTGACATGCATGGAGCAATAAATAGACGGTAACATGTACACAGATGTTGGCCGGAAAGAAAATAAACATTGCGAGGTTTGAATTTTCTCCACAAGTTTTAACTCTAAGAAGCCGCCGATAATTGCAACATGTAGCGCCAGATCTAAGCTATCCATACATGTCAAAATTACTGAATTTGGTTGATATTTCATGCAATTATGAATGAGTAAAGCAAGTCCATACCCCAGGGAATTTGACATGCATGGAGCAATAAATAGACGGTAACATGTACACAGATGTTGGCCGGAAAGAAAATAAACATTGCGAGGTTTGAATTTTCTCCACAAGTTTTAACTCTAAGAAGCCGCCGATAATTGCAACATGTAGCGCCAGATCTACGCTATCCATACATGTCAAAATTACTGAATTTGGTTGATATTTCATGCAATTATGAATGAGTAAAGCAAGTCCATACCCCAGGGAATTTGACAGGCATGGAGCAATAAATAAAAGGTAATCTGCACACAGATGGTGGCCGGGAAGAAAATAAACATTGCGAGGTTTGAATTTTCTCCACAAGTGTTAACTCTAAGAAGCCGCCGATAATTGCAACATGTAGCGCCAGATCTAAGCTATCCATACATGTCAAAATTACTGAATTTGGTTGATATTTCATGCAATTATGAATGAGTAAAGCAAGTCCATACCCCAGGGAATTTGACATGCATGGAGCAATAAATAGACGGTAACATGTACACAGATGTTGGCCGGAAAGAAAATAAACATTGCGAGGTTTGAATTTTCTCCACAAGTTTAAACTCTAAGAAGCCGCCGAAAATTGCAACATGTAGCGCCAGATCTAAGCTATCCATACATGTCAAAATTACTGAATTTGGTTGATATTTCATGCAATTATGAATGAGTAAAGCAAGTCCATACCCCAGGGAATTTGACATGCATGGAGCAATAAATAGACGGTAACATGTACACAGATGTTGGCCGGAAAGAAAATAAACATTGCGAGGTTTGAATTTTCTCCACAAGTTTTAACTCTAAGAAGCCGCCGATAATTGCAACATGTAGCGCCAGATCTAAGCTATCCATACATGTCAAAATTACTGAATTTGGTTGATATTTCATGCAATTATGAATGAGTAAAGCAAGTCCATACCCCAGGGAATTTGACATGCATGGAGCAATAAATAGACGGTAACATGTACACAGATGTTGGCCGGAAAGAAAATAAACATTGCGAGGTTTGAATTTTCTCCACAAGTTTTAACTCTAAGAAGCCGCCGATAATTGCAACATGTAGCGCCAGATCTAAGCTATCCATACATGTCAAAATTACTGAATTTGGTTGATATTTCATGCAATTATGAATGAGTAAAGCAAGTCCATACCCCAGGGAATTTGACAGGCATGGAGCAATAAATAAAAGGTAATCTGCACACAGATGGTGGCCGGGAAGAAAATAAACATTGCGAGGTTTGAATTTTCTCCACAAGTGTTAACTCTAAGAAGCCGCCGATAATTGCAACATGTAGCGCCAGATCTAAGCTATCCATACATGTCAAAATTACTGAATTTGGTTGATATTTCATGCAATTATGAATGAGTAAAGCAAGTCCATACCCCAGGGAATTTGACATGCATGGAGCAATAAATAGACGGTAACATGTACACAGATGTTGGCCGGAAAGAAAATAAACATTGCGAGGTTTGAATTTTCTCCACAAGTGTTAACTCTAAGAAGCCGCCGATAATTGCAACATGTAGCGCCAGATCTAAGCTATCCATACATGTCAAAATTACTGAATTTGGTTGATATTTCATGCAATTATGAATGAGTAAAGCAAGTCCATACCCCAGGGAATTTGACATGCATGGAGCAATAAATAGACGGTAACATGTACACAGATGTTGGCCGGAAAGAAAATAAACATTGCGAGGTTTGAATTTTCTCCACAAGTTTTAACTCTAAGAAGCCGCCGATAATTGCAACATGTAGCGCCAGATCTACGCTATCCATACATGTCAAAATTACTGAATTTGGTTGATATTTCATGCAATTATGAATGAGTAAAGCAAGTCCATACCCCAGGGAATTTGACAGGCATGGAGCAATAAATAAAAGGTAATCTGCACACAGATGGTGGCCGGGAAGAAAATAAACATTGCGAGGTTTGAATTTTCTCCACAAGTGTTAACTCTAAGAAGCCGCCGATAATTGCAACATGTAGCGCCAGATCTAAGCTATCCATACATGTCAAAATTACTGAATTTGGTTGATATTTCATGCAATTATGAATGAGTAAAGCAAGTCCATACCCCAGGGAATTTGACATGCATGGAGCAATAAATAGACGGTAACATGTACACAGATGTTGGCCGGAAAGAAAATAAACATTGCGAGGTTTGAATTTTCTCCACAAGTTTAAACTCTAAGAAGCCGCCGAAAATTGCAACATGTAGCGCCAGATCTAAGCTATCCATACATGTCAAAATTACTGAATTTGGTTGATATTTCATGCAATTATGAATGAGTAAAGCAAGTCCATACCCCAGGGAATTTGACATGCATGGAGCAATAAATAGACGGTAACATGTACACAGATGTTGGCCGGAAAGAAAATAAACATTGCGAGGTTTGAATTTTCTCCACAAGTTTTAACTCTAAGAAGCCGCCGATAATTGCAACATGTAGCGCCAGATCTAAGCTATCCATACATGTCAAAATTACTGAATTTGGTTGATATTTCATGCAATTATGAATGAGTAAAGCAAGTCCATACCCCAGGGAATTTGACATGCATGGAGCAATAAATAGACGGTAACATGTACACAGATGTTGGCCGGAAAGAAAATAAACATTGCGAGGTTTGAATTTTCTCCACAAGTTTTAACTCTAAGAAGCCGCCGATAATTGCAACATGTAGCGCCAGATCTAAGCTATCCATACATGTCAAAATTACTGAATTTGGTTGATATTTCATGCAATTATGAATGAGTAAAGCAAGTCCATACCCCAGGGAATTTGACAGGCATGGAGCAATAAATAAAAGGTAATCTGCACACAGATGGTGGCCGGGAAGAAAATAAACATTGCGAGGTTTGAATTTTCTCCACAAGTGTTAACTCTAAGAAGCCGCCGATAATTGCAACATGTAGCGCCAGATCTAAGCTATCCATACATGTCAAAATTACTGAATTTGGTTGATATTTCATGCAATTATGAATGAGTAAAGCAAGTCCATACCCCAGGGAATTTGACATGCATGGAGCAATAAATAGACGGTAACATGTACACAGATGTTGGCCGGAAAGAAAATAAACATTGCGAGGTTTGAATTTTCTCCACAAGTGTTAACTCTAAGAAGCCGCCGATAATTGCAACATGTAGCGCCAGATCTAAGCTATCCATACATGTCAAAATTACTGAATTTGGTTGATATTTCATGCAATTATGAATGAGTAAAGCAAGTCCATACCCCAGGGAATTTGACATGCATGGAGCAATAAATAGACGGTAACATGTACACAGATGTTGGCCGGAAAGAAAATAAACATTGCGAGGTTTGAATTTTCTCCACAAGTTTTAACTCTAAGAAGCCGCCGATAATTGCAACATGTAGCGCCAGATCTAAGCTATCCATACATGTCAAAATTACTGAATTTGGTTGATATTTCATGCAATTATGAATGAGTAAAGCAAGTCCATACCCCAGGGAATTTGACATGCATGGAGCAATAAATAAAAGGTAATCTGCACACAGATGGTGGCCGGGAAGAAAATAAACATTGCGAGGTTTGAATTTTCTCCACAAGTTTTAACTCTAAGAAGCCGCCGATAATTGCAACATGTAGCGCCAGATCTAAGCTATCCATACATGTCAAAATTACTGAATTTGGTTGATATTTCATGCAATTATGAATGAGTAAAGCAAGTCCATACCCCAGGGAATTTGACATGCATGGAGCAATAAATAGACGGTAACATGTACACAGATGTTGGCCGGAAAGAAAATAAACATTGCGAGGTTTGAATTTTCTCCACAAGTTTTAACTCTAAGAAGCCGCCGATAATTGCAACATGTAGCGCCAGATCTAAGCTATCCATACATGTCAAAATTACTGAATTTGGTTGATATTTCATGCAATTATGAATGAGTAAAGCAAGTCCATACCCCAGGGAATTTGACAGGCATGGAGCAATAAATAAAAGGTAATCTGCACACAGATGGTGGCCGGGAAGAAAATAAACATTGCGAGGTTTGAATTTTCTCCACAAGTGTTAACTCTAAGAAGCCGCCGATAATTGCAACATGTAGCGCCAGATCTAAGCTATCCATACATGTCAAAATTACTGAATTTGGTTGATATTTCATGCAATTATGAATGAGTAAAGCAAGTCCATAGCCCAGGGAATTTGACATGCATGGAGCAATAAATAGACGGTAACATGTACACAGATGTTGGCCGGAAAGAAAATAAACATTGCGAGGTTTGAATTTTCTCCACAAGTTTTAACTCTAAGAAGCCGCCGATAATTGCAACATGTAGCGCCAGATCTTAGCTATCCATACATGTCAAAATTACTGAATTTGGTTGATATTTCATGCAATTATGAATGAGTAAAGCAAGTCCATACCCCAGGGAATTTGACATGCATGGAGCAATAAATAAAAGGTAATCTGCACACAGATGGTGGCCGGGAAGAAAATAAACATTGCGAGGTTTGAATTTTCTCCACAAGTTTTAACTCTAAGAAGCCGCCGATAATTGCAACATGTAGCGCCAGATCTAAGCTATCCATACATGTCAAAATTACTGAATTTGGTTGATATTTCATGCAATTATGAATGAGTAAAGCAAGTCCATACCCCAGGGAATTTGACAGGCATGGAGCAATAAATAAAAGGTAATCTGCACACAGATGGTGGCCGGGAAGAAAATAAACATTGCGAGGTTTGAATTTTCTCCACAAGTGTTAACTCTAAGAAGCCGCCGATAATTGCAACATGTAGCGCCAGATCTAAGCTATCCATACATGTCAAAATTACTGAATTTGGTTGATATTTCATGCAATTATGAATGAGTAAAGCAAGTCCATACCCCAGGGAATTTGACATGCATGGAGCAATAAATAGACGGTAACATGTACACAGATGTTGGCCGGAAAGAAAATAAACATTGCGAGGTTTGAATTTTCTCCACAAGTTTTAACTCTAAGAAGCCGCCGATAATTGCAACATGTAGCGCCAGATCTAAGCTATCCATACATGTCAAAATTACTGAATTTGGTTGATATTTCATGCAATTATGAATGAGTAAAGCAAGTCCATACCCCAGGGAATTTGACAGGCATGGAGCAATAAATAAAAGGTAATCTGCACACAGATGGTGGCCGGGAAGAAAATAAACATTGCGAGGTTTGAATTTTCTCCACAAGTGTTAACTCTAAGAAGCCGCCGATAATTGCAACATGTAGCGCCAGATCTAAGCTATCCATACATGTCAAAATTACTGAATTTGGTTGATATTTCATGCAATTATGAATGAGTAAAGCAAGTCCATACCCCAGGGAATTTGACATGCATGGAGCAATAAATAAAAGGTAATCTGCACACAGATGGTGGCCGGGAAGAAAATAAACATTGCGAGGTTTGAATTTTCTCCACAAGTTTTAACTCTAAGAAGCCGCCGATAATTGCAACATGTAGCGCCAGATCTAAGCTATCCATACATGTCAAAATTACTGAATTTGGTTGATATTTCATGCAATTATGAATGAGTAAAGCAAGTCCATACCCCAGGGAATTTGACAGGCATGGAGCAATAAATAAAAGGTAATCTGCACACAGATGGTGGCCGGGAAGAAAATAAACATTGCGAGGTTTGAATTTTCTCCACAAGTGTTAACTCTAAGAAGCCGCCGATAATTGCAACATGTAGCGCCAGATCTAAGCTATCCATACATGTCAAAATTACTGAATTTGGTTGATATTTCATGCAATTATGAATGAGTAAAGCAAGTCCATACCCCAGGGAATTTGACATGCATGGAGCAATAAATAGACGGTAACATGTACACAGATGTTGGCCGGAAAGAAAATAAACATTGCGAGGTTTGAATTTTCTCCACAAGTTTTAACTCTAAGAAGCCGCCGATAATTGCAACATGTAGCGCCAGATCTAAGCTATCCATACATGTCAAAATTACTGAATTTGGTTGATATTTCATGCAATTATGAATGAGTAAAGCAAGTCCATACCCCAGGGAATTTGACATGCATGGAGCAATAAATAGACGGTAACATGTACACAGATGTTGGCCGGAAAGAAAATAAACATTGCGAGGTTTGAATTTTCTCCACAAGTTTTAACTCTAAGAAGCCGCCGATAATTGCAACATGTAGCGCCAGATCTACGCTATCCATACATGTCAAAATTACTGAATTTGGTTGATATTTCATGCAATTATGAATGAGTAAAGCAAGTCCATACCCCAGGGAATTTGACAGGCATGGAGCAATAAATAAAAGGTAATCTGCACACAGATGGTGGCCGGGAAGAAAATAAACATTGCGAGGTTTGAATTTTCTCCACAAGTGTTAACTCTAAGAAGCCGCCGATAATTGCAACATGTAGCGCCAGATCTAAGCTATCCATACATGTCAAAATTACTGAATTTGGTTGATATTTCATGCAATTATGAATGAGTAAAGCAAGTCCATACCCCAGGGAATTTGACATGCATGGAGCAATAAATAGACGGTAACATGTACACAGATGTTGGCCGGAAAGAAAATAAACATTGCGAGGTTTGAATTTTCTCCACAAGTTTAAACTCTAAGAAGCCGCCGAAAATTGCAACATGTAGCGCCAGATCTAAGCTATCCATACATGTCAAAATTACTGAATTTGGTTGATATTTCATGCAATTATGAATGAGTAAAGCAAGTCCATACCCCAGGGAATTTGACATGCATGGAGCAATAAATAGACGGTAACATGTACACAGATGTTGGCCGGAAAGAAAATAAACATTGCGAGGTTTGAATTTTCTCCACAAGTTTTAACTCTAAGAAGCCGCCGATAATTGCAACATGTAGCGCCAGATCTAAGCTATCCATACATGTCAAAATTACTGAATTTGGTTGATATTTCATGCAATTATGAATGAGTAAAGCAAGTCCATACCCCAGGGAATTTGACATGCATGGAGCAATAAATAGACGGTAACATGTACACAGATGTTGGCCGGAAAGAAAATAAACATTGCGAGGTTTGAATTTTCTCCACAAGTTTTAACTCTAAGAAGCCGCCGATAATTGCAACATGTAGCGCCAGATCTAAGCTATCCATACATGTCAAAATTACTGAATTTGGTTGATATTTCATGCAATTATGAATGAGTAAAGCAAGTCCATACCCCAGGGAATTTGACAGGCATGGAGCAATAAATAAAAGGTAATCTGCACACAGATGGTGGCCGGGAAGAAAATAAACATTGCGAGGTTTGAATTTTCTCCACAAGTGTTAACTCTAAGAAGCCGCCGATAATTGCAACATGTAGCGCCAGATCTAAGCTATCCATACATGTCAAAATTACTGAATTTGGTTGATATTTCATGCAATTATGAATGAGTAAAGCAAGTCCATACCCCAGGGAATTTGACATGCATGGAGCAATAAATAGACGGTAACATGTACACAGATGTTGGCCGGAAAGAAAATAAACATTGCGAGGTTTGAATTTTCTCCACAAGTTTAAACTCTAAGAAGCCGCCGAAAATTGCAACATGTAGCGCCAGATCTAAGCTATCCATACATGTCAAAATTACTGAATTTGGTTGATATTTCATGCAATTATGAATGAGTAAAGCAAGTCCATACCCCAGGGAATTTGACATGCATGGAGCAATAAATAGACGGTAACATGTACACAGATGTTGGCCGGAAAGAAAATAAACATTGCGAGGTTTGAATTTTCTCCACAAGTTTTAACTCTAAGAAGCCGCCGATAATTGCAACATGTAGCGCCAGATCTAAGCTATCCATACATGTCAAAATTACTGAATTTGGTTGATATTTCATGCAATTATGAATGAGTAAAGCAAGTCCATACCCCAGGGAATTTGACATGCATGGAGCAATAAATAGACGGTAACATGTACACAGATGTTGGCCGGAAAGAAAATAAACATTGCGAGGTTTGAATTTTCTCCACAAGTTTTAACTCTAAGAAGCCGCCGATAATTGCAACATGTAGCGCCAGATCTACGCTATCCATACATGTCAAAATTACTGAATTTGGTTGATATTTCATGCAATTATGAATGAGTAAAGCAAGTCCATACCCCAGGGAATTTGACAGGCATGGAGCAATAAATAAAAGGTAATCTGCACACAGATGGTGGCCGGGAAGAAAATAAACATTGCGAGGTTTGAATTTTCTCCACAAGTGTTAACTCTAAGAAGCCGCCGATAATTGCAACATGTAGCGCCAGATCTAAGCTATCCATACATGTCAAAATTACTGAATTTGGTTGATATTTCATGCAATTATGAATGAGTAAAGCAAGTCCATACCCCAGGGAATTTGACATGCATGGAGCAATAAATAGACGGTAACATGTACACAGATGTTGGCCGGAAAGAAAATAAACATTGCGAGGTTTGAATTTTCTCCACAAGTTTAAACTCTAAGAAGCCGCCGAAAATTGCAACATGTAGCGCCAGATCTAAGCTATCCATACATGTCAAAATTACTGAATTTGGTTGATATTTCATGCAATTATGAATGAGTAAAGCAAGTCCATACCCCAGGGAATTTGACATGCATGGAGCAATAAATAGACGGTAACATGTACACAGATGTTGGCCGGAAAGAAAATAAACATTGCGAGGTTTGAATTTTCTCCACAAGTTTTAACTCTAAGAAGCCGCCGATAATTGCAACATGTAGCGCCAGATCTAAGCTATCCATACATGTCAAAATTACTGAATTTGGTTGATATTTCATGCAATTATGAATGAGTAAAGCAAGTCCATACCCCAGGGAATTTGACATGCATGGAGCAATAAATAGACGGTAACATGTACACAGATGTTGGCCGGAAAGAAAATAAACATTGCGAGGTTTGAATTTTCTCCACAAGTTTTAACTCTAAGAAGCCGCCGATAATTGCAACATGTAGCGCCAGATCTAAGCTATCCATACATGTCAAAATTACTGAATTTGGTTGATATTTCATGCAATTATGAATGAGTAAAGCAAGTCCATACCCCAGGGAATTTGACAGGCATGGAGCAATAAATAAAAGGTAATCTGCACACAGATGGAGCCGGGAAGAAAATAAACATTGCGAGGTTTGAATTTTCTCCACAAGTGTTAACTCCTAAGAAGCCGCCGATAATTGCAACATGTAGCGCCAGATCTAAGCTATCCATACATGTCAAAATTACTGAATTTGGTTGATATTTCATGCAATTATGAATGAGTAAAGCAAGTCCATACCCCAGGGAATTTTGACATGCATGGAAGCAATTAAATAGACGGTAACATGTACACAGATGTTGGCCGGAAAGAAAAATAAACATTGCGAGGTTTGAATTTTCTCCACAAGTTTAAAACTCTAAGAAGCCGCCGAAAATTGCAACATGTAGCGCTAGATCTAAGCTATCCATACATGTCAAAATTACTGAATTTGGTTGATATTTCATGCAATTATGAATGAGTAAAGCAAGTCCATACCCCAGGGAATTTTGACATGCATGGAGCAATAAATAGACGGTAACATGTACACAGATGTTGGCCGGAAAGAAAATAAACATTGCGAGGTTTGAATTTTCTCCACAAGTTTTAACTCTAAGAAGCCGCCGATAATTGCAACATGTAGCGCCAGATCTAAGCTATCCATACATGTCAAAATTACTGAATTTGGTTGATATTTTCAATGCAATTATGATGAGTAAAGCAAGTCCATACCCCAGGGAATTTGACATGCATGGAGCAATAAATAGACGGTAACATGTACACAGATGTTGGCCGGAAAGAAAATAAACATTGCGAGGTTTGAATTTTCTCCACAAGTTTTAACTCTAAGAAGCCGCCGATAATTGCAACATGTAGCGCCAGATCTAAGCTATCCATACATGTCAAAATTACTGAATTTGGTTGATATTTCATGCAATTATGAATGAGTAAAGCAAGTCCATACCCCAGGGAATTTGACAGGCATGGAGCAATAAATAAAAGGTAATCTGCACACAGATGGTGGCCGGGAAGAAAATAAACATTGCGAGGTTTGAATTTTTCTCCACAAGTGTGTTAACTCTAGAAGCCGCCGATAATTGCAACATGTAGCGCCAGATCTAAGCTATCCATACATGTCAAAAATTACTGAATTTGGTTGATATTTCATGCAATTATGAATGAGTAAAGCAAGTCCATACCCCAGGGAATTTGACATGCATGGAGCAATAAATAGACGGTAACATGTACACAGATGTTGGCCGGAAAGAAAATAAACATTGCGAGGTTTGAATTTTCTCCACAAGTTTAAACTCTAAGAAGCCGCCGAAAATTGCAACATGTAGCGCCAGATCTAAGCTATCCTACATGTCAAAATTACTGAATTTGGTTGATATTTCATTGCAATTATGATGAGGTAAAGCAAGTCCATACCCCAGGGAATTTGACATGCATGAGCAATAAATAGACGGTAACCAATGTACACAGATGTTGGCCCGGAAAGGAAAATAAACAATGCGAGGTTGAATTTTCTCACAAGGTTTAACTCTAAGAAGCCGCCCGATAATTGCAACATGTCTCGCGCCAGATCTAAGCTATCCATACATGTCAAAATTACTGAATTTGGTTGATAATTTCATGCAATTATGAATGAGTAAGCAAGTCCATACCCCAGGGAATTTGACATGCAATGGAGCAATAAATAGGACGGTAACATTACACAGATGTTGGCCGGAAAGAAAATAAAACATTGCGAGGTATTGAATTTTCTCCACAAGTTTTAACTCTAAGAAGCCGCCGATAAATTGCAACATGTAGCGCCAGATCTACGCTATCCATACATGTCAAAATTACTGGAATTTGGTTGATATTTCATGCAATTATGAATGAGTAAAGCAAGTCCATACCACAAGGGAATTTGACAGGCCATGGAGCAATAAATAAAAGGTAATCAGCACACAGGCTGGTGGCCGAGAAGAAAATAAACATTGCGAGGTTTTTGAATTTTCTCCACAAGTGTTAACTCTAAGAAGCCGCCGATAATTGCAACATGTAGCGCCAGATCTAAGCTATCCATATCATGTCAAAATTACTGAATTTGGTTAGATATTTCATGCAATTTATGAATGAGTAGAGCAAAGGGGGGGTCCATACCCCAGGGAATTTGACATGCATGGAGCAATTTAAATAGGACGGTAACATGTACACAGATGTTGGACCGGAAAGAAAATAACATTGCGAGGTTTGAATTTTCTCCACAAGTGTTAACTCTAAGAAGCCGC